>CP139506.1:8937323-9217568 GCA_021014915.2 Artemisia tridentata subsp. tridentata | reverse complement strand
ATTGATTGCTAGATAGACTAAGCGATTGTAGCTTTTTTATTTTACCAATGGTAGTGGGGATTTTTCCTTTGAATCGATTAGCTCTTAAATTTAAAGTGGTCAAACCAACTAGACTACCTATACTTGAAGGGAGGCTTCCAAATAACAGATTGTGTCCTAAAAATAGATAGTTGAGTTGATCAGAAAGATTACCTATTGATATTGGAAGCTCTCCTATAAGGTTGCAACTAGAGAGTCCCAAACTTACTAATCTGGTGCAGTTTTTCAAAGAATCAACGAACCTCATGTCATCAGCTTCTCCACGTCCATGGAAGTTGTTATTCTGTAAACTAATATAATAAATATCTCTTAGTTTTGAAAAATCGATAGTCAACTTCCCACTAAAATTGTTGTAACTCATTTCAAGAAGTCCTAATTTAGAACAATTAGAAAGAGAAGGTGGAAGAACTCCTGTCAGTTCGTTATCCCTTAACTGAAGGAACTCAAGATTTGGGAGCTGATTACCAATTTCTGAAGGAAGACTACCAGTGAGGTGATTAGTAGATAAAGAAAAATTAACTAGGAGTGAGAGGTTGAAAATGGAATGAGGGATGCTTCCATATAAGTTACAGTCACCACAGTAAAATCCCGTCAAGCTTTTCCAATGACCGAAGGTATCTGGAATTCTCCCACCCAACGGGTTCCTGGTAGCAGAGAACACTTCCATTGATGTAATATTCCCCAAGAAAGGTGGGATTCCACCTATTAACTTATTGTAGTGAATTTCAAGATGAGTAAGTTTGGAGAGCAAACCCATCTCCTTGGGTATGCTTCCAGTCAGCTTATTCTGAGCGAGCCAAAGGTCTTTGAGGTTAGAACAACGAGACAAGTTTGTTGGAATGACTCCACTGAATTTGTTTTCATCAAGATAAAGATGACGTAGCCTAGATAGACGACCAAGTTCATGAGGAATGGTTCCTTGAAAGCTGTTGTTCCAGAGAGAAAACGTGCGGAGGAAGCTGAGGTTTCCTACATGAGGAGACAACGAGCCTTCTAAGCCTTGCGAATCCATCCGTAAAACAGTCACTCGTTTTTGCCGCTTTCCACATGAAATACCACTCCAGTCACAGAAGTGAAAGGAATGGTTCCACGTGGTTAGAACTTTGTATGGATCATGGGTGATCTTTGACTTGAATGACAACAGCGCGAGATAATCAGTCTCGTTACCGCCATATGAAGCGGAGACGTTGGCGGAAGTAAAACATGTTATCGCGAGACCGAAAAAGAGAAAAGAAATAAGAGAGGAAGATGATAAGTGAATTATTGCTTGTGGTGACTTCATTTTCGGAAATTTACTTAAAATCATAAGAGTAAGTATTGGCTTTTTATAGCCGGGTTGAGCAAGAATATTTGGGGTAGGGGAGACTTTGAATGGAAGAAATTGGGAGTGGGATAATGGTCCAAGACTCCAAGATGTAAGCAACTTGTAAACATTCAATCATGCAATTTGGTACAGAACTTCTATGCAACTTGTGACATCACAATACAAGGTTTTTTTTATAATTACTTATGTAATTAAAAACTATAATTTGAAGGTATTGCATTTCTTTATTCGAGTTCATTTGCATATGTTTAATCGTTTAAACAAGTCAGTTGTAATATGCACATAAACCGTTTGAAAAAATGTCTCAATGAAATACTTTACAACATAACTCATTTTAGCATAAATCCTTTGGTTTTTATGAATCTTGGTGACACTTGAATGAATATGAACTTATAGGATAGAAGAACTTATTTGAGTGTATACCCATTAAAACAGTTTGAGAAGAAAAAAAACAGTCTTTTGACAGCTTGATTAGATTCAAAATAACAATGAAATTGAGATTTCAACATTATCTAAGATTAACTTCCAGGTTAAACCTTGAGCAACAAAGCTTATGCTAATGGACGTTTAAACAACACATAAAAAGTTGGAGTTTCTAAAATGATTAAACTGTTTTATGTGGACACATTTCAGTGGTGTAAACATACATGATGGGTGAAAATGAGAAGGCTTTACGTGACATGATCTTATTTAGTGAACTAAGTTTTATAACTTTTCTTTTATCAATACAGATTTGTAGAAAGCGTTTAATTGAAGTGTTCACTAAAAATGCTTTCATTAAATTATTTATAAAGTTTGTATGTAAAATTTTATTAGTACCATAAAAAAAGGTTATTGCTTATATCAACATTTTAACTGGTTGGTTTTTCTTGTCAATTTTCTATTTGCTTGTTCCATGAAAAAATATTGAATAATGATGTCACTAAGTATATTTGATACTTAGGAAAAATTACATGATATACAAAATTTGAATGGTAAATGATTTAAGTTTGTACGTTGCTTCCTTGGGAAGAATTACATGATAAAATTTTCTTTCTTTCTTTCTTTCTATCAGGGTTTGACTTCATTCGAGTTAATTTGCATATGTTCAAACAAGTCGGTTGTAATATGCACGTAAACCGTTTGATAAAATGTCTCAATGAAATACTTTACAAGATAACTCAATTCTTAACTATCATTTTTGCATGAAATACTTTACAAGATAACTCAATTCTTAACTATCATTTTTGCATGAAATACTTTACAAGATAACTCAATTTATTAACTCAAGGTATTGCGTGACTTTGTTGAAGAAAACTTGGGAGTGGGAACACTAGACTTATATTGCATTATAACTTTAATCATGCCATCCAAATAGCACAACTAGTAACGGCTTTTGTCTAACATCCACTAGTTCCTTGACTAATAATAACTATTTTCTATGTATAAAAAGACTTTGAAGAAATTGGGAGTGGGAAAACTAGACTTATATTGCATTATAACTTTAATTTAAGGGATAATGGTCCAAGATGTCTATTAGATAACCTTAAACAATATAACAATATTGCATTAAAACTATTTTCTATATATAAAAAGACTTTGAATAAATTGGGAGTGGGAACACTAGACTTATATTGCATTATAACTTTAGTTTAAGGGATAACGGTTCAAGATGTCTATTAGATAACCTTAAACAATATAACAATGGAAGAAACTTACAAAAACTCATTAGTCTGCCAATAAGGACCCAAAGCAGTTAGCAGTACCTTGTTGACTAATAACATAAGCTGTTTTGTTTTTTTGTTATATTACTAAACTTAATAAGATGTTAAATATAAAGCTTTATAAGTTTAGGGGATAGTTTGGTGGTTAAGTAAACTTAAGGGGTCATGTGAACCATGTTAAAAACAAAATCTAATAGGTTAATGAATTAAAGGGTGAATATGAGTATGACATTTTGTGAATATGACATTTTTTTAATGAATTAAAAAATAATAATAATAAATAAAAAAACAGTTTTTTGACAGCTTGATTAGATTCAAAATAACAATGAAATTGAAGTTTCAAAATTATCTGATCTTAGAAAGCTAATAAGATGAACTTCCAGGTAAAACCTTGAGCAACAGCACTTAAAAAGAAGTTGGAGTTTCTAAAATGATTAAACTGTTTTATGTGGACACTTTAATTTCAGTGGTGTAAACATACATGATGGGTGAAAATGAGAAGGCTTTACGTTTAGTTGTTATAGCCTTTTGGTGTTGACATGATCTTATTTAGTGAACTAAGTTTTATAACTTTTCTTTTATCAATACAGATTTGTAGAAAGCGTTTAATTGAAGTGTTCACTAAAAATGCTTTCATTAGATTATTTATAAAGTTTTTATGTAAAATTCTATTAGTACCATAAAAAGGTTATTGCTTATATCAACATTTTAACTGGTTGGTTTTTCTTGTCAATTTTCTATTTGCTTGTTCCATGAAAAAATATTGAATAATGATGTCACTAAGTATATTTGATACTTAGGAAAGATTACATGATATACAAAATTTGAATGGTAAATGATTTAAGTTTGTACGTTGCTTCCTTGGGAAGAATTACATGATAAAATTTTCGTTCTTTCTTTCTTTCTATCAGGGTTTGACTTCATTCGAGTTAATTTGCATATGTTCAAACAAGTCGGTTGTAATATGCACGTAAACCGTTTGATAAAATGTCTCAATGAAATACTTCACAAGATAACTCAATTCTTAACTATCATTTTTGCATGAAATACTTTACAAGATAACTCAATTCTTAACTATCATTTTTGCATGAAATACTTTACAAGATAACTCAATTTATTAACTCAAGGTATTGCGTGACTTTGTTGAAGAAAACTTGGGAGTGGGAACACTAGACTTATATTGCATTATAACTTTAATCATGCCATCCAAATAGCACGACTAGTAACGCCTTTTGTCTAACATCCACTAGTTCCTTGACTAATAATAACTATTTTCTATGTATAAAAAGACTTTGAAGAAATTGGGAGTGGGAAAACTAGACTTATATTGCATTATAACTTTAATTTAAAGGATAACGGTCCAAGATGTCTATTAGATAACCTTAAACAATATAACAATGGAAGAAAAAGACTCATTAGTCTGCCAATAAGGACCCAAAGCAGCTAGCACCTTCTTGACTAATAACATAAAGCTATTTTGTTTGTCTGCCATGCATGTGTTTGATTATAAAATGCGTGACTAAAAAACACAACCAATCAAGAAATGATTTTTATTAAATTGGAAGGCGGGTTGTTATGATTCATACCCTTTTAAGATTTTCAATCAAGAAATGAACCAGCTGGGTTTTGTTATAATGTTTATGATGGATTGGGTGTTCTTGTTCTTGTTGTGTTTTATGTTAAGTATACACAAAAGGAGGACACGATAAAAGTTAATCGAAACAGATTCGTATACCATTTTTCTGGTGCATAGGTATCAAAAATAAGTTAAAACACATAAGATAACCATATATAATTAACGAGATTTATTGGCCCGCGTGTTGCAGCGGATTTGAAAACATTTATTTTGTAGTTACAAAATAAAGGTGGGTTATGTTATTTGGGTTGCGTTTTATATAAAATCTATTAAAGCAAGAAAGTGGATCACCGTTTTGATTTTAGGCTATTTAAGGAATTTTCTCGTCTTATTCTCTCTCGATTTTGAAAGTGCGAGAATTTTTTTCTTTGCGTTATTTATCAATTTCATATTATGTTGAGGTGCAACCATTACGTTATAATTACTGATGTAATTAAAAACTATAATTTGAAGGTATTGCGTTTCTTTATTCGAGTTCATTTGCATATGTTTAATCGTTTAAACAAGTCTGTTGTAATATGCACATAAGCCGTTTGATAAAATGTCTCAATGAATACTTACAACATAACTCATTTTAGCATAAATCCTTTGGTTCTATGAATCTTGGTGACACTTGAAGGAATACGAACTTATAGGATAGGAGAACTTATTTGAGTGTATACCCATTATAAAAGAATTTGAGAAGAAAACAAAAAAACAGTTTTTTAACAGCTTGATTAGATTCAAAATAACAATGAAATTGAAATTTCAACATTATCTGATCTTAGAAAGCTAATAAGATTAACTTCCAGGTTAAACCTTGAGCAACAACACTTAAAAAGTTGGACTTTCTAAAATGATTAAACTGTTTTATGTGGACACTTTAATTTCAGTGGTGTAAACATACATGATGGGTGAAAATGAGAAGGTTTTACTAAAATATGTATATGAGTGTTTTCAATAGTAACTATTTGTTGCTCTTTAGATATTTGAAGTTATAGTTTTGCAACAATAATATGATACATATATGTTTTTGTGGGATAGAAATCTGCTGGTGGTCTTGTGGTACTAGTAATTGCCGTCTTTTTGGTCTTGGCACTTAGCTGGTTGGTATTTATGTTTAGAAGGTAAAAAATGATGTTATAAGGAATGATATTGGGTTAGATTCCTCTTCTGTCTGCTGGTTTGAAAGTGTTTGGTGGTAAGAAGCTCTGTGGAATTATGAGCGAAAATGTGAGGCTTAGATTGCCGAGTTTGGTAGCTGTTGGGCTTTGGGGTTTTGGTTATTTCTTTGCTGGTAAAAATCTTGTTAAGATGGCTGGATTTCATTTTGGTTACTTTGAAGAGTGTTTGGGAGATCATGGAATGAATGGTGTTTAGACCAGCTCAATATCAATGTTTCAGTGGCCTAATTCAGAAGTGGAATTTGAAGACCCTGTAATGAGTTTTGCGATGTTTAATTGTGGTGTTTGGAAGGTAATTTGAGAGGGAAATATGTTTTTGAAAATGTGAGACTTGGTTTGCTTAGTTTGATGTTTAAAAATTGTAATGGTGGTAACACTCTCTTCTCAAGTTTGTAAATGGAAGTAAATGAAGTATCACAAAAAAAAAAAAATCATGTTCTCAAGTTTTTGGAAGTAAGTAAATGGAAGTAAAACACATGAGATGGACATTTGTCTCTTTGTTTTTTTCACTCCACACTTTCATCCCATATATGGGATGGAAAGGAAGTAAAGTGAATAAGACAAAAATGAAAAGACTTTAATGTCAAAAATACCCTTTGTCTTTAGTGTGTATTTATTATGGAGCAAGGTTATAATAGTAATTCCACAAATATAAAAAGTATAAAATGGGACCACCTACTTTCATTTACTTTACTTTACTATAAACTCAAGAAGATAAAAATCTATAAACTTTACTTCCACTCTTCCCTATTTCTTTACATTGCATTACTTTACTTTATTTCCTTCTTAAAAAAAAACTCTATAACAGAGTGTAAGATCGTGGGTCGGTTTGGTATTAATTTTGGAGGGAAGTGGTTGTGTTTGTCTATTTTGGCCTGTCAGATAGTGGGTGGCCTGGGTCAAAAGGTTAAGGGTCTTTTATTATAGTTTGGACAGGGTCAGATGGGAAGATCAATATTGATTTTTCGTGGACTGGACCACATAATATTAGGTTATGTTTTTGCGGAAATACTTTCTAGTCAATTTCTTTCTTTACCGATTAACTTTCTCGTTTTTTTATAATCTTGCTTTGACTTATGCTATAATGAAGCACATGGTCATCCGTCTATTTTTTTTTTATTAATATGTGTTTATGTATCTACTGTTCCAGTGAGTACTAGGACATGTTTAAGAAGGTCCAGACTTGTCCAGCAGTTGCTCAGTATGGATCTGAAAGTCAGTCATGTCGTTGTCGTCTTCATCTTCCTGTTGCTGTGGTTATCAAGTTACTTTGCTTTGTGATTTGTCTAGTGTTAACAAACACCACACCTCACATAAAGCTTATTTGCTGGTACACACTTACTTGCCATAGGTTTTTCTGAAAGTAGTCCTTTTGCCATCGGGTAAAAGTGTGACTGTTTACATCTCATCACTCTCATATCTCGTTCCGATTGGATTGAATATTGTTATTTTTGAACTAAACACCAAAAAAATGAAAAAATAAAATAAAAATTACGAATTATTTTATTTTCGTTTATTAGACTTTAAACCAAAGAGAAATAACAAAAGAAGTTAAAAAAACACCCAACCCAATATCCATGGCATGCGACTCTTGTTTGCTAAGAACAAAGGTGCCATTTTCTCTAAGTCATGACTAATGCTTCTATTTCTTGATTGCCGCATTGCATTAGGGTGTTTCTGTTCTTTACCTTATATTGTAGAGGCCCACGGGTTCTTTTTCGGTAAATGTAGTGTTTTTTTGTGTATAAATTACAAACATACGTGTTGTTAAAATAATGACTTTTGCAACCTGTAACCTCTGATATTGACATTTTCTTAAGAATTATCATTTTCTTCAAAATCCTTGTCATGGTTTTTATAAGATTTGTTTGAGACAAAAGTACAAAAAACATACAATGGCGAAAATGGGACAAATGAATATGTATGGTGGTTTTTCATGCTAATAACTGTAATATAACTGATAAGAGCATAGATGCCCATTTGCAAAAGTACATAAAGTTTGATTGAAATTAGGAATTTTGGTTTAATTCCTTTACAGTTAGGATGCTTTGAAGTTAGATGCCTCATTTGGGCTTCTGGGAATATATTGGGTTAATCCCATTCGCAGCACCCAAACACACCCCAAGTGATAGTCACATGACAGTTACAAAAAGAGTTACTAAAGTTAGTTATTTACAGTTATACTCGAAGGGACATGCCTATTGGAATCGAACCAACACAACTCTTCAATGGCACCCTTTCATCATGTATATATAGTTAGAACATGTATTCGAATACAATGATGACAGTTTTTATATAACCTTTATTTCTAGTAAAGTTTATATCTTTGTTTTGTGTCTTGGTATATTTTGACCACGTTTTAGACCATAGATCCATCGATTGAGGCCAACAATTGGTATCAGAGCAGGTTTGGTACTCTAACCAAATCATCATATACCAAGGTCTTTCAATTTCTGTTTTTGAATCGAAAAAATCAAACCCCTGAGTCTCGGTAAATTTTTTTTTGAAAAATCAATTCGAACAACAATAAATCAAAGAATTCATTTTTATTGTGTTCTACAATCAAAGAGAGTCCAATCACTTTAGTCACCAAAGTAATTAGTACCGGCATCTAAAGGAGGCACCTCTGTTTTTGCAAAATTCCGATCAGATTTTATACCGGAAAACAAATACAAGACCCAAGGGATCAAAGGGTACTCGTTTTTTACATACTTAGTACCGAATCGATTCAGAAACAAAAGAACCATATACCAAATTCGTATTAACACAAAAGTCATCAAAAGGGGCAAAATTTATTGATTCATAACAAGGAACACACACACCTGTTTCCTGAAGAATCAAAACCAAGCACCCTTGATTTTTTTGAATCACCACTTGATTCAAAATTATACACGGCAGAAGAATCCCACAAGGATCAAATAGGCGTTCGAAACAAGAACAGCAACCGTGGAGAAGAAGAAGGTTAACCAAAGCCAAAACACTCGGCGGTCAACCATCAAAGGAGCAGTTTTTTTGTCTCAACAAAAGAGAGACGATTATTATCTCTTCTGAGATACACAAGAGATAAACAAAGAGAGGCGCAACTAAAGTGCCAGGGCAACACACCGAACCAACAAAAGGGCACCGGGTTTATTATAACCCCCCCAGGTTCCAAATTTGCAAATACCACACTTATATTTTTTTGATAAGATACTACTTTATATTTTAGTACCTTGTCATAAGTTAGAATATAATAACCTAGTGATTACACTGCTTATTATAATTAGGAATAACTTTTAAGGAGTAATTAACCTTAGGTTTATTCATTTTTGAATATATAATCTCCGAGGATAGTTTTGAATTAAGACTAATCCCATAAGGTTTTGATTGTCTTTAAGACACAAAACATTAGAAGCGCGCTAGATTTTTTTAACAACACTTGTGTTAGAAGTTTAGGATATTTTTTTAGTCAATATCCTAGAGATATGACGAAGATTGGTGGAGAAGATGGAAAGAAGGAGGTTAGTACACCTAATACTACCCCTCAATTCCAATGCCCGATGTTAAAACCCGCGAATTACTCATTATGGGCAATTCGAATGCAAATCATTCTAGAAGCAAATGGGTTATGGGAAACAATAGAGCCGTTAGAAAAGACTCAACCCGATAAGAAAAAGGAGAAAACTGCTATTGCATACCTTTACCAATCCTTACCCGAAGATCAATTACTTCAAATAACAAAGCACAAAACCCCGAAAGCCATATGGGATGCTTTAAGAACTAGACACTTAGGCGAAGAGAGAGTTCAACAAGCGAGACTACAAACACTCAAATCTGACTTTGAGTTGTTACATATGAAGGAAGATGAAACAATCGACACCTTTACAGGAAAACTCACAACTCTTGTAAACAAAGCCGCTAGTCTAGGACACACAACGGAAGATCAAACCTTAGTTAGGAAATTACTAAATGTTGTACCTGATAGGTATCTGCAAATAGTTGCATCTATAGAACAATATTCCGACCTTAGCACAATGACAATGGAAGAAGCAATAAGGAGACTTAAGACTTATGAAGAAAGGATTAAGTTTAAGAAAGGAAAACAAGAGAACAATCAAGAGAAATTGATGTTCACACGACATGAAGGTAGAGGAAAGCATTTTAAAGGACGTGGAAGTGGAAAACATAGATTTTCACAAGATAAAAACCACGAGAAATTTAATGGAGGAAAAAGAGATGGAGAAACATCTCAGAACAACTTCAAGAGATCAAATTATGATCTTAGCAAAGTAACATGTTACAAATGCAATTAGAAGGGACATCTTGCAAATAAGTGTTATTCTAAGACAAACACTAATATGCAATCTAATCTTGTCAAGGAGGACTTTGAACCTACCTTATTAATGGCAATATTAGAAGACCCACTTGTAACGAAAGTTGAAGATCAAAATGTCTCACTACACGAACAAGATGTAGGGCATGAAGAGACAAATATTGATAGTTTATGGTATTTAGACAATGGAGCTAGTAACCATATGACTGGAATGAGAGAACACTTCAAGGAGCTAGATGAGAAAGTTAGTGGAAAAGTGAAATTCGAAGATGGATCACACATAGAGATCAAAGGCAAAGGTTCAATTATAATAGAATGTGATGACGAGAAACAAAGAATTATTTCACACGTATATTACATTCCAAGTCTAAAAAGCAATTTATTGAGCCTTGGACAATTCACCGAAATTGGTTGTAAAGTTGTAATGGAAGATAATGAATTACGACTTTATGACATGGACGACAAAATCTTCATGAAAGTTACAAGACAAAGAAACCGTCTATATAAAGCAAGTCTAAGGATAGGCACACCTGTTTGCTTATTAGCAAACTTAAAAGATAACACTTGGTTATGGCACGCAAGACTAGGACATCTCAACTTTGAATCACTAAAATCTATGGCTCAAAGGGAGTTAGTTCAAGGAATACCCGCCATTAAACATACAACACAAATTTGTGATGTTTGTTTAGTTGGTAAACATAGTAGAGCACCATTTCCAAAGAAAGCTAAAACTAGATCTACATCACCATTAGAAGCAATAGAATGGTATACTTAGGAAATGAACAAGGATCAAAAGCTTATAGACTATTTGATCCAACAACACAAAAGATATGTGTTAGTAGAGATGTGAAGTTTAAAGAGGATGAAGCATGGGATTGGAAGGATTACATGAGTGAACACACTAACGATGAACCTGAATGGACTGACTTCAAAATAGAAAATCTTGAAGCCACAAATGAACATCATGATCAAGAAATCCAACCAAATGACGAAGACAATGATTTCCCTAACAATGATGATGATGAATATACAACATCAACAACAAGCTCACCCTCACATTCACAAACACTTCACACACCATCAACAATTTCATCACGAGTAAATCCTCAAGTTACACCAATCAACTCAATACGATCAAACTATCAAAGTGATAGTGGTTCAACATCAACCACAACCTCACACTCACACCTTGATCATACACCAATAAGAGGTTTTAAAACATTGAATGATTTATATGAGAACACCGAGGAATTGTTACTTGCTGAAGATGAACCCAAGAATTACAAGGAAGCATCAACCGATCAAAAATGGATTGAAGCAATGAAGGTCGAGTTAGAGTCCATCAATAGGAACAACACATGGGAACTAACCACTCTACCCAAAGGACATAAAGCAATTGGCTTAAAATGGGTATTCAAGACCAAGAAAGATGCTAATGGAAACATAGTCAAGCATAAAGCAAGACTAGTAGCAAAAGGCTACATACAAGAGCATGGCATAGATTTTGAAGAAGTATTCGCACCTGTAGCAACAAATGGGAAGTACATCATCTTGATGTAAAATCTGCATTTCTACATGGAGATTTGAAAGAAGAAGTGTACGTTACAAAACCCGAAGGATTTATAAAGAGAGAGAATACTGGAAAAGTCTATAGACTTATAAAAGCTCTATACGGACTAAGACAAGCACCACGTGCATGGAACATAAAGCTAGACAACACTTTGAAGTCATTAGATTTCAAGAAATGTGCACTAGAACAAGCGATCTACACGAAGGCATCAAAAGACTCAATTCTACTAATAGGAGTCTATGTAGATGATCTAATCATCACAGGCACACCAAAGAAGGAGATCGACAAGTTTAAAGCTCAAATGGAAGATAAATTTGAAATGAGTGACCTAGGATTATTAGCTTGCTATTTAGGGATAGAAGTCACACAAACTGGAGGTGACATATCAATAAAGCAATCTGCCTACGCAACCAAGATCCTAAAGGAAGTTGGAATGACAGACTGCAATGAAACTCTAATACCTATGGATCCAGGAACAAGACTGACAAAGAACACTGAAGGAACAATGGTCAACTCAACTGAATATAGAAGCTTAATTGGATGTCTAAGATATCTGCTTCACACAAGACCTGACTTAAGTTATCCTATTGGATTACTTAGTCGTTTTATGCAAGAACCAAAAGAGCAACACATGAAGGCCATAAGGCAAGTACTACGTTATGTTAAAGGAACAAAGAATTATGGTATCACCTACAAGCATAATGGAGGAAACAAGATACAAGGTTTCAGCGACAATAGTTATGGAGTTAACACTCAAGAAGGAAAAGGAACTACTGGAATAATATTCTACTATGGTGAATCACCAATTAGCTGGAGCACACAGAAGCAAGCCACTGTAGCATTATCATCATGCGAATCTGAATTTATTGCAGCAACTGCAGCAGCAACACAAGCATTATGGTTAAAAAGACTACTAAGCAGGCTTACACACTCGAAGGAAGAAAAGGTAACTATTATGGTTGATAACAAATCAGCTATAGAACTAATGAAGAACCCCGTATTCCACGGAAGAAGTAAACACATTGATACAAAGTACCACTTCATACGAGAATGCGTTGAAAGAGAAGACTTACAAGTTGAATTCATAAGTGGAGAATATCAAAAGGCTGACATACTCACAAAAGCACTACCGAAGATCAAATTTCTAACCATGAGACAACTTATTTGAGTTAAAGATCTAGGATGCAGCGACTGTGATGAAGGAGGTGAATATTGGGTTAATCCCATCCGCAGCACCCAAACACACCCCAAGTGACAGTTACATGGCAGTTACAAAAACAGTTACAAAAGTTAGTTATTTACAGTTATACTCGAAGGGACATGCCTGCTGGAATCGAACCAACACAACTCTTCAATGGCACCCATTCGACTCTTATATATAGTTAGAACTTGTATCAAAAGACAATGATGACAGTTTTTATATAACTTTTATTTCTAGTAAAGTTTATATCTTTGTTTTGTGTCTTGGTATATTTTGACCACGTTTTAGACCATAGATCCATTGATTGAGGCCAACAGAATATGCATTAGGCGGAACTTTTGATGGTCCTGGCTGAAACAGCTGTTGTTGGACTAACATGAATAACTGAAGTAGTATTGCTTTTTGATGTTACACTTTCTCATAATTGAATAAAGATGGTCTTTTTGTGCAATTGTCAGTGGTAGTTTCTGTTGTCTATTGGGCAAGGGGGGTCAGTGAACTTCTGCATGGTGAAAAACTGAAGAAACTAGGAAATGTCTAAGTAACTATGGTACTTGATCTTTCTTAAAACCTAATTATTTTTGTTATGAAATGCAGAACACAGGGTTTTCTTGCTCTTTTCACTGGTGAAACCGGAGAAATACAAGCTGAAGTGAGGGAACAGATCGATACAAAGGTTGCAGAGTGGCTAGAGGAAGGAAAGGCAGAGATCATTCCTGGTGTTCTGTTCATAAATGGAGTCCACATGCTTGATATCGAATGTTTTTCATTCCTAAACCGTGGTTTAGTAAACGACATGGCGCCAATACTTGTTACCACCAACCGAGGAATCACAACTATTCGGGGCACAATCTACAAATCCCCCCACCGGATTCAAAGACATTCGCAAGATTCTTGATATAAGGTGTCAAGAGGAAGATGTTGACATATCTGATAATACAAAGGTTTTGTTGACAAAAATTGGGGTTGAGACTGAGACATCTCTGAGGGAAGGTTGTGGAAATGGAAGATGTGAGCTGAGTTTATGAGCTATTTTGGGATGTAAAAAGATCTACACAGTACTTGATGGTGTAGAGACCAAGATTCACATCTTAGGAGGTGGAGGAAACACGTAGAGCGAGTCTCTTAGAAGCCATCGGGTTCTAGCCCGTACTTTAAAGCTAACAGATGGAGTATCAAAGCCAGTATATGTTCAATGAAGCAGCAACAGGGGAGGAAGATGAATCCAACATGAGCGTTTGACAATGTGATTGTAATTCCTTTTTATTAGTTTCAGTTTCATGTCTGGTTATTTTTTGAGCCTACTTATGGTGTGAATTTACAATGTAGAACAGTAGAAACAGCTAATCATGTCTGATGGCCACATGAAGAATGTGCTACTTTTTCATCCAGTTAGCGATTGTTGGTCTATGTCTAATCGTTGAGTTGTGTGCGAGAAGATTTTTCGAGTGTGAATGTGTGACCAAAACAACTTATATAATATCACGCATGCTTATAGCAAAAACCAAAACATTTCTTTTGTAATCATATCTAGCACGATAACATCTATATGGGATTATTATAAAACTGGGAAAAAAACATTCCGGGCCAACCTGATCCTTACAAAAAATGTTCTCGTTTTGACCCGTTACACAAGACACCAAACACGCCCATTTTCCCACCCTTAGGAATATATATTCAAAGAGCAGCCATACCATCCAAGATGTTGCAACATAAGATGTTGATCAAATAACTCTTCAAGAAGACTTGTAGCTTTGGTTGCTACAGTCTATTTGTCGGAGTCCTTCCGGTAGCCAGATGAATGATTTCTTGCCAATTTTCGCCAATATGGCAAGCTAACATGAATACTAGATTAAACAGTGAAAGGCATAATAACTATCTTAATGGGTCCTGCGTAGCAAAAATGAATACTTAATGCATATAAGCTCCTAAATAGTTATATTCAAAAAACTAAAGCATAACTTTTGTAAACATATTTAGCACGCTGATATCTGTAGGGGATTCTAACAAAACTGGGAAAAATACATTCCGGGCCAACCTGATCCATACCAAAAATGTTCTCGTTTTGACCCGTTAAACAAGCGTTAGACCCGCCCATTTTCCCACCCTTACGAATATTTATTAAAAGAGCAGCCATACCATCCAAGATGTTGCAACATAAATCTGAGGTCCGATGCAAATGGCACGGCATCTGGATCCTAATACGTATGTATCCATGATTCCTTTAGGTTTTGCAGCGTTATGGAAGTAACTGAGTATATCGCTTTTCTGATGACGTCCCAATTCGACCCACATGATGTCAGCCGGATCATGAGCTTTTTCAAGATGTCGAGTAACTGATAACTCACATCCCGAGCCTTTCGTAGAGTTTTCACTTGTAAGTAATGTTGTAGGCGATAATCACTCTTTATCACACTTAGATATGCTCGTTAATCACAAGAGATGATGAGATGGGACAATGATGTATATGGATCGTATGAAATGAGATAGATATGGATGTTGAACTTTTTCTTATTAAACACACACATACACACTTGAACCACTGCCTCACAAATGAGGATAAGGCTTTAAGTATTACATGGTTTTTGCCTTATGGGCTTTGTGAGTGTTTGTGGGCTTTTGCACGTGGATAAGGCTTTTACAATGAATACTAACTCTAACAAAGCCCACTTTACACAAATTTCTTAACTAAGTGAATGACCATCACTTTAACTATAAAATTAAAGCTAACAATCTCCCCCTAAGGGATGGTCATTCAAAAGATGCACCACGTGCTTAGGTCTTTAGACTTCAGGGTCTTGAACTTTGTGATTCTTTGTTCCTTCATGCATTGTGATCTTTATCGTATCGACTTTTGATTGTTCTTTGCCTTGATCAACATCTTCTTGCTTTCACAGTGTCGTTTCTTCCAATGTTGATGTTGAGACATATGATGATCGATGGACTTTCTTCAGTACCTGCATAAAACAGTTAGCAATAAATCGTCCAGCTCTTCCATGTTCAGATCTCATTATGTCACTTACAACTTATGTCCTTTTTGGTGAACACAAGTGTATTTTATTGAAAGTGTTTCTAAGAGATCTTTTGATGAATCTCATGGCTCTAGACTCAATTAAGTGCGTTTTGGTTTTAGTCATCGGAGGCGTGGAGCGGAGTGCCACCTTTTCAATACCAACACATCTCGGAGTGAGAGGTCGATAGATTATGCATTGATCTCCGTGAGAAATGAAACAAATATCTTTTAAGAGATATCTGAGTGGCTAGGAGGGGTTTGTGCACCGCGTCACTGGGTCCATGACTTCTTGTCTTCAATATTAGTATTACCTTAGTGAGTACCGATAACATATGTATTGACCCAGTTTCTTTCCTAAGTTTTCATGGAGGGCTATTTCTTTTCACCCTTTCATTAAACTTTTCTTTTTCATTCTTCAACCCCTTCATTCTCCTTTCTCATTTTGCTTCTTTTTTCAATCTTACCTAAGGACTTCTAATTCTAATCTATTGGAATTGTCCTTGGGTAGATCCCTCCGGTTCTGGCGGATCATTAGACATTACCTAACCATAATCACCTTATTACTCCATGATTATCCTAGATTTGTTGATCACTTGCCATAAAACCTTTTGAAAATTTCTCAAAGCGTTTATGTATAAAACACATTTTGGTTAACACTTCAAGAGTTTTGTATTTTCTGAAATACTCCCCCTTCATATGTGCTCATGCATTTTTGAAATAAATTGCACATGTTGGGTAGAGTTCGCACATTTTGAAATGATCGATTTTCAATGAACATGACCATTGCGAGACACGTTTACATCACTAGCTAGACTAGCTTGAAGTTATTACCAGTCCCGATCATATTCAATGATCATCTCTCGAATTGGTACATTCTACTCAGACAAGTCCTTTGCGAGACACGCTTACATTACTGGTAAACCAGTTTGAAATTATTACCCGTCCTGGACATGTCTTTTCGATAACTGACAGTTAGTTTCATCAATTCGAGGGTTATCACTGAGTCTTTTTGTAGTGCTCAACTCACGATCACATTTTAATCACATTTCTCCCCCTCAAAAATAGCATTTCGATGGTATTTTTGATACCGTTTGATTAAAATCATTGTTTTTGGAAAGCTAATGGGGAGACACGGATTTGCATGAACTTTTTGGAACAAAATTGTTTATAAAATACTCCCCCTCAAAACTTGCATCGGTTATGATATTTTTAACTTTGGAGCGAATGGGGAGTAACGATTTGAAAATTTTAAGCAAAATTTTTTAAAAGTTGTGAAAAACCTTTTGAGAAATTTTGAATAAAATTTTGCTTAAGATTAAGAAGTTTGGTTTGATAAACTTTGCATGAAAACTGCTTATCTTTTAGGATTGTTGCAATAAAACATACAACAGGGTCCTTTCTTTGAAAAACGGGTTATAAACTGTTATGTGTGCATAAGCCACAACGTTGAAGCCCTGGTTGTAAGCTGAAATACTTACAAGCCATTAGAATTTTTGGGATAAGTGTTCAAAATTTTTGATGAAGCACTTTCCTTTCTTTGAAGCACGGGTCCGAAACTGAGATGTTCCGAAGCCATTAGGTTAAGCGCGGGTTCCGTACTAAAATGCACGAAAGCCATCAAATGAAGCTCGGGTTTCGTACTGAAATGCACGAAAGCCATCAAATGAAGCTCGGGTTTCGTACTGAAATGCACGAAAGCCATTAGGACCAGATTAGACAACAACCTTTGGAACCCATTTGAGCACTGCACTAACGGGTTTAGCATGTTTTGCAATCCATTTGTAGGTTGTGTCAATCTGATTCAGAGAAGTTGAATTCCAACGAGGACTGAAAACCGGTTTTTCATTTTGAAATAACGCTCGTGGAATCAACGGTGATTTAAAATCCTTTTTCAAAGCAGAGTCATTTTTGTTTTGAAGCGGAAGCATTTCAGAGTTTGAAGGACTTTGCTTTGGTCTCCACACTTGCTTTACCCGTGTAAAGTAAGATTGTGGAGTTTGAAATCTTGGATTCTCTTCATGAGACATGTTTGACTTTGAAAACTTTTGAGGAATGGGTGTTTCAGAAAATCTTGGTTTCTTCGAAAACTTCCTTCCTTTTTGCAAAGAATAGGTTGTAAACTGGGAAACCTTTTTCAAAAATGGTTTTGAAGATTCACCCGTGTAAACCTTCTTTGAAACACTCACTTTTGGTGTTGAAAGATTTGAAATGGGAGCTTTTCCTTTTGAATGGTTAAGAGACTCAAACTTCACTTTTAAAGCATTATATGAAGTTCTCAAATCACTGTATTCTTTTTGAAGATGATCTTGAGGTACCAATTTAGATTCCAAAGAGGCAATTTGTTTCAAAAATTTATCTTTTTCAGCTTTTGAATCATCCATTTTACGTGCCAATTTCCGTTCGAAAACAATATTTTCTTTTTCAAGTCTTTCAAAATATGTTTCGAATTTGTTTGTTTTGTTGAAAAGATCAGTTTTGGCATCCTCAAGATCTTTTGTGCGTTGAGCTAAAAGCGTTTCAAGCTCAAGAACTTTTGTTTGAAGCACATGATTTGCATTTTCCGTTTCAAAATCTGAAGGATTAGAATCAAACAAGGGATTTGGAAAGGAAACTTTTGTGATTTGAGGCTTCAATACTTCAAACTCTTTTTGTTTCGTGTTTGATTTTTGATTCTGAACTCGTGAACGTTTGATTGAATCAAACAGGTTTTTGTAAGTCTGTTTCAAATGCTCATTTTCCTTTTGTAATGATGCCACAGCATGTTCCAATTCAATATTTTTGTATCAAGTTCGTCCAAGTCAAACTTGATATTGGCATCATCACA
Source organism: Artemisia tridentata subsp. tridentata (assembly GCA_021014915.2). Taxonomy (NCBI): domain Eukaryota; kingdom Viridiplantae; phylum Streptophyta; class Magnoliopsida; order Asterales; family Asteraceae; genus Artemisia; species Artemisia tridentata. The sequence goes on along the minus strand of CP139506.1, from coordinate 9,198,783 downwards.
ATTTTCTTCAAAAATCTTTTCCTTTTCTTTGAGAACTGTTGTCAAAGGGTTTTCAGAAGAAGCAATTCTTTTTGACAATTCTTCTTTGACTTCAGCTACTTCTTTTGAAAGTTCAGTGATTTTCCTTTTGAAACAAAGATTTTCAGATTTCAAAAAATCCACATTCTCATGCTCATGGCAGACAGACACCGACTTAAGTGACTCAATTTGATTTGTGAAAAATTCTTTTTGAATATCAAGTGTTAAGCATTTTTCATCAAATTCATCTTCAAGAGAATGGACGTACTTTAAGTCTTCTCTCATTTCAGTGACAAGAAACTTTTCAAAGTATTCAAAACTGAAATTGATATTTTTCACAAGAGGTTCAATCTCATCTTTTAAAAACTTACAGACTTCCCTTTTTAGCCAAGCGTCTGATGACATGAGACGATTGTAGTCACTCTCGGTGTATTGTTGTTTTGACCAAATGACCTTTAACGTGTGCTCAATGTGATTTTTAAGATTACAAAACTGTTTCCTTGCTTTATTTTGCCATAACTTAGCATCATAAGTAGCAAGTTGAGCTTCTTTGAAAAATCTTTTCACATTTGTTTCTTTTCTTTTTAAAGGTGCCTTTGGTATTTCTGACAATTGTGTACAAGCATACACAAAGCCTTGGTGCGAGAATGGGCTTTTTCTTTGTTTGATTTTTAAACGTTTTTCCCTTTCAGAATTTTCTTCATCTTCCGAATTGAACAGAACATCCATTTTGTTTAGAAAACATGGTTGTTCATTTTGCAAGTTATTTTCAAAACCAAGTCCGGATTTTCCTTGATGAACTTTTTCATTTTTTGGAAGCATCATTTGAAGAGTTTGAGCACTTTGTTCTGTTTTTCGAAGTTTTACTTCAAGATTGTTTGCTTGTTTCGAAAACTCTTGATTTTCTTTTTCAAGTTTTGTATTAACAATCTTAAGATTTGAAGTGGTTTATTGAAGCATTGAGTGTTTCATTTTGAATTCAACGTTCTCTTTTAAAAGCGCTTTGATCCTTCTGTTGGCGGGGCCCATATTTGCATCCACAAATTTCTGACCTTGAGATTTAAGGTTTGAGATTTCAATGTCTTTGCTTTTTGTTAATTTTTCAATCTCTTTGGACAATAAGATGTTTGTTTGCTTAGTTTTACTATTGTCCTCTTTTCACTTTTCAAGTTCATGTTTGAAATTATTGATTAAAGAAGCAAATATGGCATGATCTTGATCATGAGAAGATCCATCCTGGGCAGGCTCACCTCCATTAGGATCCATATCTGGGGTTGTAGGAGTGATATTACTATCAAACCGATTCACCACATATGTGTCACTGATGGACTCAGGATGCGAGGATGTGTCTTGTCATAAGCAAACACATTATCGAACACAACAACATTATCATTATCGTTTGAATGTTGTACCGTAACGGGTATCCCTTTGTCAGGTGCAGGTCTGATATGAACAGCTTCATTCCTGTGTATACCATCAGCATCCGAATCATTCCTTGGAGTGCTGCTTTCAACATGCTGTTCTGAAGATGTGTCGCTTCCCGTTAAAACCAAGCTAGCATCTGTTGTCGTTCCCGTATTGACCGTGTGTTCCTCTTTGTTTGCCTCTTTCTCATTTCCCACTATTTCCTTTAATAGCATTTCTCTTACAGTTTGCTCCCTTTCCCGTTCTATCACTTTCTTCTTATTCAGCATCTCTTTCAGATGAAGTGATCTTGAAGTAAGCACCCGTTCCAGTGTGCTCATATGACCAAACAACTGAAGTCTAAACGTTTCCACGTCCAGGTGTCTGCTGACGCATTCACTCCATATTTCTCTTGTTGATTCATAATCTGGAGAATTTCTGAGATTAAAGTCAAGAAACCATTTAAGCTGCGTCTGGAGCGCTTAATAGGTTTCTATGCAGTCACTTCCTTGTTCAATTTGGTTCTCAATTTGAGATATGTTGTGCAGGAGTTTCTCTCTGAATTTTTCAAAATTCATTTCAGATCCGAAGAGTCTTCCAGAAATTCGATGGAATAAATATGGACTCAACATTGGTGACCTTGCTTTAGAGATTGTCACACATTGACTCTTAACTCCTTGAAAGTGCATTAGACAACGTTCCTTCGTGACGTTTTGCACAACTGGAGACATTTGTCCCGCTTGAGAACTTGATTCCATTTGCTTGCGGTGTGATAAAGTTGATTCAGGATCTTTGCAACGAAATAGGAGATGTTGTTGTTGAAGGTTAAGAATGGTTGTTGTTGTGATTGTCTTGTTTTGTTGTTGATGATCGTTGTAGTTGTAGGTGATATGTTGATTAGTTGTTACGGTGGAATTTTGGTCTGAAAACTTAAAACCTCAATAACTTCATTCTGGAGCATTTTCAGGCCTCGAAACTTGGGTTGAATGAATAAATTAATTCAATGTGTCCTTCTCCTCGGTCTCACGGTCGTTTTGACAGGTCGTGGACTGAAAACGGAGTTACGGTTCAAAAGTTATAACCGTTTGAAGTTTTGACGTAAAAAGACAACTTTGAAATCGTTTCACAGAAGTACGAGGGCTAAAACTGCCAAATCTGAAAGTTCCCAAAGGCAGCTGGAAAGTACAGGGACTGAAATTGACAAATCTGAAAACTGCTAAAAATCCTTCTTTGTCCGATATCGCAATTCCCTTCTTTGTCCGATATCGCAATTGCCAGAAGATATCGGACAACACACAATTGCGAAGTCTGATGGTGAACTGCGATAATTTCAGCTGAAGACCAAATGCGATAAAAATATCGCAGTTTGAATTGCGATAGAAATTTTCAGAGTGAATTGCGATAAATCTGGTCAGCCTCAATTGAGATAAAATTGGCGAATTGCGATAATTCGTCTGGATTTTCTCCAAATGCGATAAAACGTGCTGTTTGAGGCCAACTTCGATATTTTGCCTTTTTCAACCACTTTTTGACTTTTTCCTTACAATCCCACGCTTTCCACTGACAATTTTCACCTTGTAACTTGTAGGACTTTTCTTCCATCCACTTTTACTAACTTTTACCAATCAAATCAATGACCAATCAATCCAAAAACATAAACAAATCACATCTTTTTGGATAATGTCGATCTATGAACCAAGAACACACGAATATCCAGTCCACAAAAATAGATTTGAGTGAAAGAATATGAACACTTCACAAACCAAGTCGAAAGAACATGAAACAAACACAACTTTTCTTTAATCTTGCGTATGAATCTAAGCTAAAAACACAAAATGCTACCTTTGCTTTTTGATGTTGCGTACAGTAGCCACCAAGAACACAAAGGATCACGTTTTCCTGAAAATCAAACGCAACACAAAAGTATTTTTCAACAAGAATCGAACATAAAACTCCTACCTCGAAGCTAGGCTGTTGATACCACTTGTTGTAGGCGATAATCACTCTTTATCACACTTAGATATGCTCGTTAATCACAAGAGATGATGAGATGGGACAATGATGTATATGGATCGTATGAAATGAGATAGATATGGATGTTGAACTTTTCTTATTAAACACACACATACACACTTGAACCACTGCCTCACAAATGAGGATAAGGCTTTAAGTATTACATGGTTTTTGCCTTATGGGCTTTGTGAGGGTTTGTGGGCTTTTGCACTTGGATAAGGCTTTTACAATGAATACTAACTCTAACAAAGCCCACTTTACACAAATTTCTTAACTAAGTGAATGACCATCACTTTAACTATAAAATTAAAGCTAACAAGTAATAACTGCTACACTAGTCTCCACAGTATTTGTTTTCTTCCCATTGTTTGAGTGAGGTTAGATGAAGTAAATTGTCGATTTTTGACGACATCAGAAGCAAAAGTACGTTCCCGAGATTCACCCTCCAGACTTCTGGGACGGGGTTGTCGAAGCATTTCTTTTTTGTACGCGTTTTCGGTAAAAAGACTGTAACAGGTACCGGGCCTAATAGTAAACAAACTACAAGACCTAAATTTAGCTAAGTTAGTGTAATTTGACTACGAACTGAACCTGACCCATTTAACCCGTATATATGTTGTCAAGATTTTCCAGTGACCCAAGGTATCTGTTTGTTGAACCCCACTACATATAAATTGTATATTAAATTATAAAAATTGATTATTTTTTTAGTAAAATATATTTTTTATTTTCAATTTTTTTCTCTTCTATATCAAATCTGAATAAACCAAATTTAAACCCGAATCCAAATCATAAACTCATATACAAACCAAACGGGGAGTTAATGTAATGAACAAGAAACACCTACAGGAGGTCGAGGTTGATCAAATATGTTAGCTTTAAAGTTTTGTCATATGTGGGAATTGCAATAGCTTTCTTTTTACAAGGACTAGTTTAGGCATTAGTGCTAAGTTAGACTTGTAGTATTGTAATAAATACCTTCCTAGTCACAACTAGGAAGGTGGGATTCACATTGTTCTTGGAGGTGTGTGTGTTTTCTAGACTTTCTCTCTCTAGAAAACATACACACCTCCCCCCAATCAATAAACTAGTTCTGCCATGTTTAACCTTTATTTCGTGTTTCCCCAACCTCCTCAACGTGATCTTGGTCTTTATAATTGGTATCAGGAGCTAACCGGGGGCGAATCGTGGTGTTTTTGAGGTAAAAAATGTGAATTGGCCTTGAGTTCGCAATTGGGTAAAAAATGTGAACATCTCTGATACCACTTGTCATGATCCAGTTCCTTCTTTATCACACAAACACAAACACGGTATGATGACACTCACTAGATCGATGTATAGAACAAGAAGAGTATGTATGGATCGTATGGATAAACTTGTGGTCGAATGATTACATCTTGTGAAGAAATAATACAAAGAATTTAAGAGAACACACACACACACTCTCTTGATACAATAATGAGGCACAAGAGATAGAATGAGAGTGTGTGTGGTGATATAGCAAACACAGCCAACACCAAGTCAATTGGTGGGCTTTTCTTTGGGCTCTTGTGTGGGCTAATGTTAGCACTACACTTATACATTTAAGATACTAACACATCTAATGCCATTAGCCCACTAACTAGACTAATTAATACATTGGACACTTAAGATCTAAATAAACAAATGACCATCACTTCACAATTAATAAATTAATTGCTAACAATCTCCCCCTAAGGGATGGTCATTTCAATGATGCTCCTGTGATTGGTCTTTTGCCTTCAATGTCTTGAACTTTGTGTGTGGATGTATAATAGTCTTCATTCAATGTTCCTTCATGCACTGTGATCTTTAAAGAATCGTCTTTTGGTAGTTCTTGCCTTGATCTACTTCTTCTGTCCAGGTGCGACGTCGTTGTAGATGATGATGGTAGATGGACTTTCGTCGGTACTTGCATAAGACAGTTAGCAATAAATAGTCCAGCGCTTATAGGTTTAGATTTAGAGATCGTTATCAGCATAGTGTGAAAACTTTCTCTAATCTTAACCAAGGCCGTTGAGAGCCTCTGAAGTATACTGAAGTATCACTTCAAGACTGTAAACCGTTTGAAGCATGTTACCATCATGTCATAAGGCAAGGTCCTTAGATCTCATTAAGACTCATACAACTTGTATCCTTTTAGATGAACACAAGTGTATTGCATAGGAAGTATTCCTAAGAGATCTTTGATGAATCTCATGGTTCTAGACTCAATTATGTGCGTTTTGGTTTTAGTCATGGGATGCGTGGAGCAGAGTGCCACCTTTTCAATATCAACACATCTCGGAGTGAGAGGTCAATAGATTATGCAGTGTTCTCTGTGAGAAATGAAACAAAATATCTTTTAAGAGATATCTGAGTGGATATGAGGGGTGGTGCAACGCGTCACTGGGTCCATGACGTCTTGTCTTCAATATCAGTATCACCTTAGTGAGTACCGATAGCAGATGTATTGACCCGGTTTCTGACCTAAGTTTTAATGGAGGGCTGTTTCTTTTCACCCTTTCATTAAACTTTTCTTTTTAATTCTTCAACCCCTTATTTCTCCTTTCTCATTTACTCCTTTTTTCAATCTTACCTAAGGACTTCTAATTCTAATCTATTGGAATTGTCCTTGGGCAGATCCCTCCGGCTCTGGCGGATCATTGGACATAACCTAACCATAATCACCTTATTAATCCATGATTATCCTAGATTATTGATCACATGCCATAAAACCTTTTATGAAAATCTCTCAAAGCGTTTATGAATAAACACATTTTGGTTAACACTTCGAGAGTTTTACATTTTTGAAATACTCCCCCTTCACATGTGCTCATGCATTTTTGAAATAAATTGCACATGTTGGGTAGAGTTCGCATATTTTGAAATGATCGATTTTCAATGAACATGACCATTGCGAGACACGCTTACATCACTAGTTAGACTAGCTTGAAGTTATTACCCGTCCCGGTCATATTCAATGATCATCTCTCGAATTGGTACATTCTACTCAGACAAGTCCTTCGCGAGACACGTTTACATTACTGAAAAACCAGCTTGAAATTATTACCCGTCCTGGACAAGTCTTTTTGATAACGAACAGTGATTTCGTCAATTCGAGGGTTAAACTGAGTCTGTCTAATGAGCTCCTTTGAGATTCAATTCCACGATCTTTGATCATATTTAATCACGTCTTCTCCCCCTTATACCTAATCTCCCCCTCAAAAATAGCACGCAGTGATATTTTTGATATCAAGAGATTAAATGCAAAACATTTTTGGAGATAAAGACGGATTTGAGCATGAAAATTGGAACATTTTTCTTTTGATACTCCCTCTTAAACAAAGCATAGGTTTAAACATGTAGTTTAAAATTAGTTTTAAGAGTTTAGAGGGAGTTAGCTTGAGCACAGAATTTTCAGAATGATTTTGAAAAATCTTGATCATGTGTTCAAGGATTTGCTCTTCGCCATTAACATTACGAGTCCTGATCGGAAATAATCAGAAGTCATCAATGTAGCGCGGGTTTCGTACTGAAATATACGAAAGCCATGAAATTTTTTTTTGTTGAGAAACGACATGTTTTAGACAAGATTTTAAATGAACTCTCGCTCAAGCATCTGTACATGCCCGTATCATTGTTGAATGACATTTCTAGATACGTACAGAATATCGATTATACGAGAGACATGTCGTGAGAAGATTATTTTTGGATTTTTGATTTTCTATTGTTTTTGTATTTTTGAAACTTTTCTATTTTTATATTTTTCTTTTGTTGGTTTTTCAAATTTTTGTTTTGTTTTTCAAAAATATTTACATGCGAAGCTTTTTGAGATAACTCAAGAAGATTCGAGAAGACTTTCTAACTCTTCGGGAGTTAGGCTTCGCATTCCAATTCGACGAACTAAGTTGTCAAACCGCTCTTTTGGGAGGGCTTTAGTAAATAGATCGGCGAGTTGGTATTCAGTCTTCACGAAAAATAATTCAACAGTACCCTCTTCGACGTATTCCTATATGAAGTGGTAGCGGACTCTAATATGCTTGGTCTTGGAGTGTTGCACCGGATTGCACGAGATGGCTATGGCACTTTTCGAGTCGCAATACAAAGGTATGCGGACGAAAGAGAAACCATAATCTGTGAGCTGTGTCCTCATCCATAGAACTTAGGCACAACACGCAGATAGAGACACATACTCGGCTTATGCGGTTGATAGTGCAGTGCAATCTTGTTTCCTTGATGACCAGCCTACTAGCTTTTCTCCCAAAAATTGTGCTCCGCCTGATGTACTCTTTGCTATAACATGGCAACCGGCATGATCTGCATCGGAAAATGCTATCAGTGTAAACTCCTAATCCTTCGGATATCAAAGTCCCATGTTAATGGTTCTTCGTAGGTACCGAAAGATCAGTTTAACCTCTTGGAGGTGAAGTTCGGTAGGCCTTGCCTGAAACCGTGCTAATAAACAAATAGCAAAATGTATATCAGGTCGACTAGTAGTTAAGTACATGAGAGAACCAATCATGCTCCGATATTTCTTCGGATCCATTGGTTTTCCATGTAAATCAGCGCCTATTTTTGGTGAGGTGACCATTGGAGTACCAACAGAGTCACAATTTTCCATTCCATGTTTTTTCAAAATCTCAATTGTATATTTAGCCTGATTAAGAAAAATACCACGTGGGGATTGATGAATTTGTAATCCCAAAAAGAATTTTAATTCTCCCATCATGGACATTTCAAATTTGCTTTTCATGAGATTTGCAAAATGTTTTGAATGTTTCTGATTAGTGGACCTAAAAATTATGTCGTCCACGTAAATCTGAACAATCAAAATGTCATTTTTGAATTTTCTTGTAAACAAGGTCGGGTCAATTGTTCCTTTGGTGAAGTTATTATGAATTCGGAAAGATGATAATTCGCCATACCAGGCCCGTGGGGCTTGTTTCAAACCATAGATTGCTTTCTTTAGCTTGTAGACGTATTCTGGATGATCCTTGTCAACGAATCCGTCTGGCTGACTCACATACACTTCTTCTTTCAGAGTTCCATTCAAGAAAGTTGTCTTGATGTCCATCTGATAAACAGTGATGTTCTTGTGGGCTGCATATGCTAAGAAAATCCTGACTGCTTCAAGCCTTGCAACTGGCGCGAATGACTCTTCAAAATCTATCCCCTCTTCCTGTCTAAATCCCTTGGCCACGAGACGAGATTTGTTGCGAATTACAGTCATTTCTTCATCCTTTTTGTTTTTCCATAACCACTTAAGATCAATGACGAGTTTGTCAATTGGTCTTGGAACTAAATCCCAGGTGTCATGTAACTGATATTGAAGAAGTTCTTCCTGCATTGCTTCTATCCAGGCATTATCTGCCATTGCTTCCCGAATGTTCTATGGTTCTATGAGACTAATTGAGCAAACATAGATGCACATGTCAGAATCGGTTTTCAGTTGTTTTTCTCGTCTGAATTGGCCTTGAGGGTTCACCAATAACTTGTTCTATTGGATGGTCTTTTGTCCACTGTAATGATGAAGGGTACCTTGGTGTTGAAGAATGTGTGTTAGATGGTTCATGTAACCTTGAAGATGATTCAGCAGAATCCGTTGCAAACGGATTTTCAAATGGTTCTTCGTCTAACACATCATTATTTTGTTCTTGCTCATCAATTCTTGGTAGAACAATTTCAATTACTGGAGATGGTGGAGTAAATGTTGATGATGTGGAGGGAGTTGGTGCGTCAGCTTCGAATGTTGTAGATACATCTTGATTTGGTGGTGGTGGTGGTTGTTGATTTTGAGTGGTTGCAGAGGAACGTTGTTTAGATGCATTTGTCAAAGCGCCACCATAGTATTCATCGTACATAAACTCGAAGAAATTATCCAGATCCTGATTTGTGGGTTGTTCGTCATGAATTGATTGAGCTCCTTGAGGTGCGAGTCTTGAACCGATATGTCCAGAAGTCATCGGGTTAAGCGCGGGTTCTAGAGCGAGTCTCTCAGAAGCCATTTGTGAAATTTCATCAAACTTCACATTCATCGTCTCCATGATCTTTTTCGTTCTCCTGTTATACACCCTGTATGCCCTCGAGTTTTCTGAATAACCAATGAAGATTACAATATCACCCTTACCTTTCAACTTCCTCAGATCTTCCCTGTCATTCGTTGGATAGCACAAAGCGCCAAATACATGAAGATAAGAAATATCTGGTTTTCTGTTGTTTACTAGTTCATATGGGGTTTTATTGAATCTTGGATGAACTAGGGATCGGTTCTGAGTGAAACAAGCAGTGGCAATAGCATCAGCCCATAAGAATAACGATGCATTAGAATAAATCAGCATTGTGCGGGCAGCTTCAACAAGAGTTCGATTTCTTCTTTCAACTACCCCATTCTGCTATGGAGTTCGAATAGCTGATGTCTGATGGGAAATATCTGGTTTTCTGTTGTTTACTAGTTCATATGGGGTTTTATTGAATCTTGGATGAACTAGGGATCGGTTCTGAGTGAAACAAGCAGTGGCAATAGCATCAGCCCATAAGAATAACGATGCACTAGAATAAATCAGCATTGTGCGGGCAACTTCAACAAGAGTTCGATTTCTTCTTTCAACTACCCCATTCTGTTGTGGAGTTCGAATAGCTGATGTCTGATGGGAAATACCAGTTTCTTCAGAATGTGTTCTTAACTCCTGATTCGTGAATTCCGTGCCATTATCAGTTCTTACAATCCTTACTGGAGCTTGAAGTAGAACTTGAATTCGCTTCAGAAAGGTGATGATGATGCCTGGTGTTTCATCTTTGGACCTCAGAAACTTTACCCATGTATATCTTGAATAGTCATCGACGATTACAAGAATATACTTCTTCCCATTTATGCTTGCAACTCTCATTGGGCCACATAAGTCCATATGCAACAAATGTAACTTATCAACCGAACTAGGTATGGGTTTAGGTTTATATGTTGCTCTTTTGCTCTTTCCTTGCTCACAGGATGAACATAAGTGTTCTTTGGTGTATTTGAACTTTGGGAGACCGTTGACGATGTTGTCTTTGGCAAGCTTGTTGATGGTGTCAAAGTTAAGATGGGACAGACGTCTATGCCACAACCAGGACTTTGTTTCACATGCTCTTGTCATGAGACAAATTAGTGATGAAGAGGCCATTTTGTTGATATCGATAGCATAGAGATTGGTGCCACGATTCCCAGTTAAGAGATCATCTCCAACCAAATTCCTAACGAAGCAAGTGTTTCTCCTAAATGCAACCTCTAAATCTGCATCACAAAACTGCCCGACTAAAAACAAGTTGTGTCCCAACCCTTCGACATAGTAAACCCGAGTGATTAAGTAGTTCCCAAACAGGAGATCACCATAACCCAGAATAGCTGCAACATGGTCATTCCCAAACCGTACAGTTCCCATGAACTGCCATACAAAGTTGATTAGCAGCTTCAAATTCCCGGTCATGTGCTTGGAGCAACCCGAGTCTACGATCCAAAGACAGATTTTGATTACTTGCCAAGAACAGAAAAAACTTGCATTTGGAAACCGTATTTCATTTGGTTCCATGGGGTTAGCGGAAACAAATGAAGCACACACAAAGAAGGTTTAATTTTGTTCTATTGGAACAACTTTTTGTTTGCTATTCTTACGTGTAAACTTTTTACCCGTTGGTTTCCATGCACAAAGCTTAAGATAGTCCCTAGGAAATAGAGTACTAGAGATTGTCCTAGATACGGCAATAAGACTATTAAGGTATCTAGTCCTAGCACTAATTCGTGGAGGAACATCGTTCTGTTCATGCATAGCATTCTCATTCACATTATTAGTAACAATATCATCACAAACATTTTCAGATAACGATTTCTGGCGCATTAAACAAACAAATTCATTACATGCACTTGAAATAGTACTCTTAACATTACCTCCTGATGACATATGTTTCTTATTCGAAAGCGATAACTTCCTAGTGTGTTCTTCTACTTCTTTGCATGCACTCTCAGAGATAGGCGAGACTCTATTCCTTGTATTGCTCCTAGGCTTTGGTCTGCTGCTCCTAGAGGTGCTTTCTAATCCTGTAGAAGGTAAGGCACACTCATTAGAATTTATGTTGTTGTCCAGAGATGTTGTTGTAGCATTCCTAGACTCGTTTGGATTATCTTTTTTACTTTTGTCTATCGCCCTATATGTTTTAGATGTAGAGGCAGACGCAGTAGTGGGACTAATCCTATAAAGGCCAGGCGTTATCACATTTGATTTTTGGACAACCTCTTTGGCTTTGTCAGCATTTTGTGTTGTTTCACATTGTTCAGGTAAGGGTGTTGGAGTGACTGGTTTTGTCAAATCAATTGTCACATCAACCTTTGGAACTGTTTGAGAAGTTTGCATTGTTGGTTGTTCCAACGTTGATGGTTTTGCAAACTTAGTTTCCTCACCCTTCCTGTTTTGATTATCCAGCTGAGACTTTAAAAGATCAATTTGCTTTTGCAGGTTTTTGTAAGAACGCTCGTACGATAATTTGTCATACTTGCATTCTTCCTTTTTCCGATCAAGTTGTTTAAAATATGAGACGTTTTGTTTTTCAATCTTTGCAAGTGCCTTTTCATATTTTATAAAAAAAATTGAAGTCTCAGCTCGAAGTGTTTCATCATCCTCCACAGAATATGTTTGATAAATAATATACATAATTTCAGTCGATAGAACTGCCTCGATGAGAGTATCATTATGGTTCTCCAAAACTTTGATGCGTTCAATGTTTTCATTTGCTTCCTTCAACAGGGATTGGTGGTCCATGACGAATTCAGCTGTTTCTTTTAAAATAGCATTTTCAATATGAATTACCTTCGCACTAATGTTGTAAAGTGGAGTAGCAATTTCTGTTTGAAACACCTTTTTCATTTCATTATGAAAACTTGAATGCCAGTTGTTGATGCTAAGAGTCGTTTTTGAGTCAACAATACTTTAAAATGTTTTTACTTTATCTTTCAGATCCTCCAAGTATCGTCTAGCTTCACTTGTGTTAAAAGGGTTGCTAGAGGGAATCCGTACCAGATTTGAAAGATTTTTGGAAACAACTTTAGGTTTTGTTGAAACAAATGGTCTTTTGAAAACCTTTGGTGGTTGTTGTTTAACAAAATTTACCCCAGAAAGTATGTTAAGCTTATTATAGTCAATTGGTTTGATTTCTGGGTGCTTTTGACTCATTTTGATTCTACTCTCGTTGGCAAGCTCCATCGTTTCATCCAAATCCCGAACTTCACGTTTAGCATATAACAAATTACCATTATACAACACTGATGAGTGTGTAAATACTCATCATTTTATGCCCATTTAGACTAGAAAACAACCAAAAACACCCAAATAGACCAAATATTACTGCAGATATCATTGGTTTGTGTTTTTATGTGTTTCAGGTACAAAAGGTTGAAAACAGAGCAAAAACAGGCATTTTTGGAGCAACTTGACAAACAGCTGTGTATTTGGCCAAAATAAGACGGAATCAGATTTAATCTCGGGATACAGTTTTGGAATCAGCTTGGAAAACCGAACCCGAAACCAAAACCTGTTTTTACCAATTACCCTAATTACCCTACCCTTTTTTTACCATAAACCTTAAAACTAAAAAAAAAAAAAAAAAAAAAAAAAAAAAAAAAAAAAAAAACAAACAAAATCTATAACTACCATACCCAACCCGGATCCATAGCCCAACCATAAACCATACCCAACCCGACCCTTTCTTTTTATAATAAAAACCCAGGGTCAAACTAAAGTCAAACATCCCTTCTTCTTCCCACTTGCCCGCCAAATGCCTGCAATACCACCATCTCCCATCATTATTTCCCCCCCGCTCCACCTAACATGCCAAAAAAAGCATTTAATGCTTCTTCCCCATTCCGAGATAACCAGTCAAGTGCTTTTATACCACTTTGACATTTTGGCGCAAAAAATCTATTTCAACAGCTGAGATGATCTCAAACCCATCCAATGGTGTAGAATTGATCAGAAGAGTTCAAGAAAGTCATCCCACTTAGTTGTAGTATAAATAGAACCACTTTGTAGCCTATAATGGCAAGTAGTTAATTTTTACTAATCGTTTTTATTTATTCAGTCTTTATATTTTGTAATTCCAATTTCAAGTTGTTAATTCAAGTCATTTTTAAGTTATTTACTCTCTTTTAATTCAGTATTGCACTCAGTTTTCATTTTAATAGAATTCAAGTTATCTTGGTAATTCGTATTAAGTTTTCCAGTTGTTTAGAATCACTCAAAAGCCACAATTAACCTTCCTATAAGCTTATAAAAGCTTTGTGTAAGTTTATATTAGTATTAATCAGTTACATTCAAAAAATTCCAAAAAAGTCAATGAAAGTCAAAGTGGTGGTACAATAAGCTTGGGTGAGAATAAGCTGCTCTGGATAAGCTTAGTGGGGTTTCTAGCTTGTTGTTGACAAGCTAGGTGTGTTTCTGATCTAGTTTCACTGTTCTATAGGACAAATCAATTGTAAGCATTTTCTAATTTTGTTGCATTATCTACTGTTTACTGTTCCATAGCTTATCTGTGTGCTTATTGCCATTTTCTTTGCTTATCTGTGTTATTTGAAGTAATAGTAGCCTAGTTTGATAATTAGTTTAAGCTTGAATATCATTTTCTATTAAATAGCTAAAATCAGTGAACTAAGTCAAATTAAGCTCTTAGCTTATTTAGTGCTTATCTTTATTTGAAATCTGCTTATTTCATCTTAGTTGAGTTAGTTATTCACTAAATAGTCAGAATCATAAGTTATTTTGGTCATTCCTAGTGTTAATCTTAAAATCAGTGATATTAAAGAGTGTTTGGGTTAAAACAGTCAATATGGGTCAAAACGGGTACAATTTAGTTTTCACTGTTCATTTGCATGTTTTCTAAGTTTGATCTTGATTTATTCAGCATATATAAGTTGTTAGTATAAGCACTTTGCCTGTTTTGAAGGATTTCCAAGTTCTTAGTGGATTGTGGAGATTTTAGAACTTGGACTGCTCATATAAGCTTCTAATAAGCTTGAGCTTATTTGGTCCTTGTTTTTGGTAACTTTAGGTTCTATATAGTGGTTAAAGACCATACTCTAGAGTTGGATAGGGTTCAATAGGATTTGAATGGGTTTGACCCATTTTGTTCATGTCTGCATACATAGAACCCAAAATAGCAGTCTGCATTAGATTTTCTAGACCCATTAAAGTGCTTATTTGTGTTAATCTAAGTTTATATTTTTGGTTTCTCAGTAGTTTGCTAGGTCAGCTTTTAGTGTGTTAAGCTTTTGTAGCCTTTAGCAGTTATCTAAGTGCTTAAAATTAAGCTTGAAGTTGCCTCATTGAGCCTGCAAAGTGCCCTGCACCAAAGGGTTAGCAGCAGACTTATTGCTTATTTGATTGAATTCATGGCTTATTGCTTGGACTTTTGTGGCTTATTCTGTTCCTTTCTAGCTTAATCTTAGATATCTAGCTTATTTCACTTTTGGTTTACCTTATTCTTAGCTTATTTGTCATTTCATTCAAAACCTTGGGCTTAGTCTATAAAAAGCCTACTGATCAGCAAAACCTTGGCTTTTTATGGGCTTATTGGTGATTTTCAAAAAAGGTGTCAGTTGTAAAAATTGCTTATCACCTTGTGCTTAATCAGTTTTTACAATAAAATTCCAAAACAAAAACAAAAAAGCAAAAAGAGCACCATGAGACTCGAACCCTGGTCTCTCAGCTAAACACACACACACCTTACCAATCCACCCTTGGGTATTTTTCGTTATACACTTGCACACATTAATACTTAACCCCTTTTCCATTTTATGCTATTCGATCTTATTTGTTTTATTACAGCTTATTGGAATAAGCTGGTAGCTTGTTTCTATTTTTCCTAGGACTGTTGTAGCATAAAGTATTTTTACAAAAAGTTTCAGAATTTTTAGAATAATTTTAATATTTTTTATGCATTTTACTTTTTAAAACTGTTTTTAATTCATATTAAAAAATATAAAAGTCAAAAAAATATAAATCTTTTTTCTAAAATTTTCTTTTATCATTTAGGACTTAGGAAAAATAAATTTGCACTTGTAAGGTTAATTTTTATAGATTTTGGTTTTAATCCCGTTTTTAGAATTCCCGTAACGCGTATTTAGTATAATTTGTTTAATCATAATTTTATTTTGAGAATTTGTTTCTCATTATTTAATTAGAATTAGAAAAATACAAAAATCTCATTCCAATCGTCAGTCACTCTAATTCCAAACCTTACTCGATTGTCAATTTCAACCTCGCTAGGACACGACCCGGGTAACACTTACCTGGTATCACACAACACACGAACGTGAATTTTTGCAAGTTAGCCTTTTTTCTAAAGGGGTGATTTGTCTTTATCCACGTGTATCCGTCTGATAATATTATTTATATATATACTCACAAACGGATCAATTTTTGGCGCCGCTGCCAGGGAGGGTTTGTTGCGACAATATCGTTAAAGTTTAAACGATTAGTGACTTGAGATCCTTAGTCAAGAAGTTATCGCTTTCATAAAACTATAAAAAACAAAAATATTTTTCTTTTCTTTTGTATATATATTATCATATAAAAACAAAAACCCAAAAATATTTTCCGTTTTCTTGTGTTAAAATAAAAGATAAAAGCAATCTCAATATAATATTCCTCAACTTGGAGTATTATCATATTAAGTTCCTAAACAAAAGATTTAAAACTTGCCTTTGTGTCACTTGCGAATATCGGCTCACCTTTGATTGATTAACAAACTCTAACGGAGGTTCTAGGAGGTCTTGACATTAAATTGCAGACCGAAAGGAGCGGGTTTTTACGGAGCATTTATTGCCCACCTTTGCTCCTCCGCCACTCTGTGCGTTTTTCTTTCAGAGAGCTACCGTACGCTTGTTTGATTTAAGGTTTAAGTTCACTTGTGTTTTGCTTCGGTCTTGTTTTAATTGAATTATTTTTGTTAGTGCATGCGCACTCGTTCTTCTAAGTCGACAAGTCCTTTACGTGAACTCGTAAATATTCCAAGAAGACGTAATCGTAGACGTGCTGCTAGAATAGTCGAACCCGAGATTTGTACTATTCCCATTGATAAAATGGCAGACAATCGAACAATGGCGGAGATGCTCCAAGCACCCACCGAGGGTTACGGAGATGCCATCATTTTACCACCAATCGATTCTGATCATTTTGAATTAAAAACGCATTTGATTCAACTCGTATCTACAAATCAATTCCACGGGTTTGAACAAGAAGATCCATATGCACACATCCGTTGCTTCAACAAGTTGACCTCAACCATCAATTACAAGGATGTGCCGCAAAAGTTTATCAAATTGATGCTATTTCCGTTTTCATTCTCAGGGGCAGCCCAGATTTGGCTGGAAAAAGAACCCCCTCGATCCATTGAAACTTGGGAGGATCTTGTACAAAAATTTGTCAATTTTTTCTTTCCTCCGTCAAAGGCGACTAATCTTAAAAATGAAATTTCGGGATTTCGACAAGGTTTCGATGAAAACTTCAGAGAGGCATGGGAACGATTCAAAGATCTTCTAAGAAAATGCCCACATCATGAACTCACGGAGTTACAACAAATCAACACATTTTATAATGGGTTGAATGGAAACGATCAGGATTCTCTTAACGCAGCCGCCGGTGGTAATATCTTGAATCGTCGACCTAAAGATGTGCTTGAAATTTGTGAGAATAAGTCAAAAGTTCCTATTTCTCGAAACAAAGTGAATGTTCCTATCACTCCTGCTTCTTCATCCGGTAACTCATCAGAATTAGCCGCTCTAACGGATGTAATTCGTTGCATGATGAAGGAAATGAAGGAAATTAAGAGTGAAGTTCATAAACCAGAACCA
Source organism: Artemisia tridentata subsp. tridentata (assembly GCA_021014915.2). NCBI lineage: Eukaryota > Viridiplantae > Streptophyta > Magnoliopsida > Asterales > Asteraceae > Artemisia > Artemisia tridentata. The sequence continues at coordinate 9,181,475 of CP139506.1, read as the reverse complement.
ATCAAAGCCGTAAACAAAGTGTGTGAAACTTGTGGTGGCCCACATGCGTATTATGATTGTCAAGCAACCGATGCTTCTCTTTACCAAGCTCCCGTAGCAGCCGTAAACCACAATCAATACCGACCGCAAGCTGAAACTCATTACCGAGCACCAAATGCTATGGCACCACCTGGTTTTCCACCCGTGCAAAATCAAAATAATCAAAATCGCTTTGTTCAAAATCAAGGACAAAATTTCAACAATTCTCAGAATTTCAACCAAAACCGTAACAATTTCAACCAGCCTTATCAAGCTCCGAATCAACATGTTTATCAACAACCTCCTCAAGCTCCTTTGACTAATGATTTCATGAAAATTACTGAGTCCAGCATGCGTTCAATGCAGACTCAAATTAATAATATGAAAGTCGAGTTGAGAAAGGAAATTGATACTACTATGTCTCGTCAAACAAATGAGTTGAAGAATATGATGAGCAGTTTCATGAATATGAATATGAATCAAGCTTCAACTTTTGGAACTCTTCCTGGAAATACAATTCCTAACCCAAAGGGTGAGTTGAAAGCCATTACCACTCGTAGTGGTAAGGGATATGATGGACCCTCGATTCCTACTCCTTCTCCGGTGAAGGAAGTAGAACGAGAGACCAAGGTGACAAAGGACAAAGTGCAAATTACAATCCCACAAAGTACCGCACACGTCCAACCTCCGGTCGTCCAAACTCCAATTCCGGAACCCGTTGTTCCGAAGACCAATCCTAAGCCTTCAATTCCATATCCTTCGAGGCTTAATGATCAAAAGCTCCGAGACAAAACTAATAGCCAAATGATGAAGTTTCTTGAAATCTTTCAAAAGTTACACTTCGACATTAGTTTTGCGGATGCTCTCCTCTACATGCCAAAGTTTGCTTCTACATTCAAAAGTCTCCTTAGCAATAAGGAAAAATTGTTGGAATTGGCAAAGACTCCATTAAATGAGAATTGTTCGGCGGTGATCCTTAAAAAGTTGCCCGAAAAACTAGGAGACCCCGGCAAATTTCTCATCCCTTGTGATTTCCAAAAGCTAGATGAATGCTTAGCCTTGGCCGATCTCGGTGCAAGCATCAATCTAATGCCTCTTTCAGTTTGGGAAAATTTGTCTCTTCCAGAACTTACTACTATACGAATGACACTAGAGCTTGCAAACCGATCGGTTACTGTTCCGAAAGGTATTGCTGAAGATGTCTTCGTGAAAGTAGGCAATTTCCATTTCCCTGCTGACTTCGTAGTTGTCGAATTTGATGCCGATCCCCGTGTTCCCCTTATCTTGGGAAGGCCATTCTTGAAAACGGCTCGTGCATTAATCGATGTCTATGAAGGTGAGATGACTCTTAGGGTAGGAGATGAAAATTTAGTCATACATATTGAGAGCACTTCAAAAGATCCTCTCGAGCATAAAAGCGAGTCAATTAACCAAATTGATATCATTGATGATACATGCGAGGAATATTTCCATGAAGTGCTAAGTGGCAATCCCACTTCATCAGATCCTACCGTTGCTTTCTCTTCCCCCTCTCTCACTCCTTTTGAGGGAGGTGATTTCATCTTGGAAGAGATTGAAGCTTGTTTATCTTGTGATTCAATTCCATCGGTAATTGATAATGGTGTATTTGACCCAGAGGGAGACATTCTTCTCATTGAGAAGTTGCTTAATAATGATCCATCATCTCTCCCTCCAAAAGAACTTCATAATGAGGAAATCAAATCTGTTGAAAATTCTGATGATCCTCCGGAGGTCGAACTTAAGGACTTACCACCTCATCTTGAATATGCATTTTTGGAATGTACTGACAAGTACCCCGTCATAATTGCTAAAGATTTAAATGATGAGGAGAAAATCGCTCTCATAAAGGTTTTAAAGTCACACAAGCGAGCCATCGCTTGGAAACTTTCCGACATTAAGGGTATTAACCCGGAATTTTGTACACACAAGATTTTAATGGAAGATGACTTTAAACCAGCGGTTCAACATCAAAGAAGGGTTAATCCAAAAATCCACGAGGTTATCAAAAAGGAGGTTCTCAAACTCCTTGATGCCGGCTTGATTTACCCTATCTCAGATAGTCCTTGGGTGAGCCCCGTTCATTGCGTGCCTAAAAAAGGTGGCATTACCGTTATTGAAAATGATGAAAACGAGTTGATTCCTACTCGATTGGTAACGGGATGGCGTGTATGCATTGACTACAGAAAGTTAAATGACGCCACCCGTAAAGACCACTTTCCTTTACCCTTCATGGACCAAATGCTCGAAAGACTAGCAGGAAACGAGTACTATTGTTTTCTCGACGGTTTCTCGGGTTACTTCCAAATTCCCATCGATCCGAAAGATCAAGAAAAGACCACTTTCCCATGCCCTTACGGAACATTTGCCTACCGACGCATGCCTTTTGGCTTATGTAATGCTCCGGGCACGTTCTAAAGGTGCATGATGGCCATTTTTCACGACATGATCGAAAAGACTATGGAAGTCTTTACGGATGATTTCTCGGTCTTTGGGGATTCTTTCACCACATGTCTCTCCCATTTGGACAATATGCTTAAACGTTGTGAAAACACTAATCTTTGTCTAAATTGGGAGAAAAGTCATTTCATGGTCAAAGAGGGCATTGTCCTCGGTCATAAGATTTCTAAGAGCGTGATTGAGGTCGATAAAGCTAAAGTTGACGTTATTGCTAAGCTACCTCATCCCACAACCGTCAAAGGCATTCGGAGTTTTCTTGGTCATGCCGGTTTCTATCGTAGATTCATTCAATATTTTTCTAAAATCGCCCGGCCAATGACTCGTCTCCTTGAAAAGGAAACTCCGTTTATCTTCTCCAAAGAGTGCATTGATGCTTTTCAAACTCTTAAGAAAAAGCTTACAGAAGCACCAATCTTAGTTGCCCCCGATTGGGACCTACCTTTTGAACTTATGTGTGATGCAAGTGATTTTGCAATAGGTGCGGTCTTGGGGCAACGAAAAGCAAAACACTTTCAGCCTATACATTATGCTAGCAAAACTATGACGGAAGCTCAAGCTCATTACACCACAACGGAGAAAGAATTACTAGCCGTGGTGTATGCTTTTGAAAAATTCCGGCCATACTTGATCTTGTCAAAAAGCATAGCATGCACGGATCACTCGGCTCTCAAATATCTCTTTGTAAAACAAGATGCAAAGCCGAGATTGCTCCGATGGATTCTCCTCCTTCAAGAATTTGATGTCACCATCCGTGATAAAAAAGGAGCCGAGAACCTAGCAGCTGATCATCTGTCCCGATTAGAAAATCCTCATCAAAGTGTGCTCGAAAAACAAGAAATAAATGAAACATTCCCTCTTGATACACTTAATGTGGTATCTTTTCATGGTGATTCTAGTACCCCATGGTTTGCCGATTTTGCAAATTACCATGCGGGTAACTTTGATGTGAAAGGGATGTCGTCCCAACAAAAGAACAAATTCTTCAAAGACGTGAAGCATTACTTTTGGGACGACCCCTACTTGTTTAAAGTTTGTGCGGATCAAGTCATCCGACGGTGTGTTTACGGCCAAGAAGCCATTGATATTCTTAAGGCTTGCCACAATGGACCCACGGGGGGACATCATGGTGCCAACTACAGCGCCAAGAAGGTGTTTGATTCCGGTTTCTATTGGCCCACAATCTACCATGATGCCCATGACTTAGTCAAATCTTGTGACTCTTGTCAACGTCACCGGAAGATCTCTCAAAAAGATGAAATGCCACAAAATGTCATTCAAGTTTGTGAAATCTTTGACGTTTGGGGCATAGACTTTATGGAGCCATTCCCGTCTTCACGAGGGAACAAGTACATACTTGTGGCTGTTGATTACTTGTCTAAATGGGTTGAAGCGAAAGCACTCCCCACCAACGACGCCCGAGTAGTTTGTAAATTTTTGAAATCTCTCTTTGCTCGGTTTGGAACTCCCCGTGCTATCATTAGCGATCGCGGTACGCACTTTTGCAATGAACAATTTGCAAAAGTCATGCTTAAGTACGGTATTACTCACTGTCTTTCTACCGCATATCACCTACAAACGAGTGGACAAGTGGAAGTTTCAAACCGTGGTATTAAAAGGATTCTGGAAAGGACCGTAGGTGAAAACCGTGCATCTTGGTCGGATAAATTAGATGATGCACTTTGGGCCTTCCGTACAGCATACAAAACACCCATCGGGTGTACTCCTTACAAGCTTGTGTATGGAAAGGTGTGTCATCTACCGATTGAGCTCGAGCACAAAGCCTATTGGGCCTTGAAGCATGCTAACTTTGACCTTAAATCCGCGGGTGATCACCGAAAAGTTCAACTCAATGAATTAAATGAACTTCGTGATCAAGCCTACGAGAACTGTTTGATCTACAAAGAAAAGACAAAGAAGATCCATGACTCCAAAATCAAGAACCGCGTTTTCAGCGTTGGTGACCGAGTCCTTCTTTTTAACACTAGATTAAAGACATTCTCGGGTAAACTTAAAACCCGTTGGACTGGACCATTCACCGTTGCTAAAGTTTTTCCTTATGGTACTGTCGAGTTATCTCAAAACGACGGACCAAACTTCAAAGTGAACGGTCATAGGTTGAAGCATTATTTTGGAGGAGACATACCACCCATGGTTGTCCCGGATCTCCAAACTTTCCCCATGGACCAATGAATTCGGGGTCGAGTCAAGCTAGTGACTCGGTTAACAAAAACATTAGCATTGCATGGGCGACAACCCATGTTTCTGTCTTCTTTCTATTTTCTAACACTAAGTGTGGGGGAATTCCTCTACTGTGCTTTGTTTTGTGTGTTGTTTGCTCTTGTTTTCAGGTTTCCCTTGGATAGTGTTGATTGACGCACATGTTTTCAATCCAGCCGCCCAATATCCTATCCTTTTGCTAATGATTATCTAGGGATATCTTTTTAAACCTATTTGTGAAAGGTGAGATTTTTGTCACACACTTAGCTATTAGTATTACCTTTTTACGTTCTAAGTGTCGGCATAATAGCCGGTACTTTGAATATTGAGGGCAATATTCAATTCTAAGTGTGGGGGGGAATTCTCGCGAATTTTGTCACATGTGTACCTTCTAGTGCCCTAGTACCCCCGTTTTGGCCAAAATTTTAAATTTTTTTTTCGTTTTTAGATAAGAAAATTGCAATACCAAAAAAAAAGTGTTTAGTCTTGATTAGGTTAGAACAAAGGGAATCCCGACTCTGCCAGAGTGTTGATCTGGCTGCTTCCTTAACGATTAGACTAAGGTTTTACGATATGTGCAAATGAAAATGCTAAGCGTAGAATAGTTGGTTTTCTTTAGAGCTTATATAAGTAATCTATGGCTTTTCCTCCCAGGAGATAACTAATCTGACTTAATAAGTGCTTATTTTCAAACATTTGAACACACAAAATCATTTTTTAATACGATTTTGAAAAATACTAGTTCAAAGCTTTATTTAAACTTCAGAACAAGCATATGTCATAGTAATGTAAAAGTTAAATGTATGTGCTAAAAAAGCTACGGTTCAAGATCGGCCCTTGGATCCCTATTTCCGGAAGGCGTTTAGGTCTTGGCTACCCTCTTACACCGGCCCTTGGACCTCTAATTCAGGAATGTGTGAGGTCTTGGTCTAACACCCTTGGATCCTCATTTCAGGAATGTTTAGAGTCTTGGAACTCTCCGTTGTAACGGCCCTTGGATCCTTTATTCCGGAAGGTGTAAGGTCTTGGTTCCCGTGAAACTCCGTTAGTTTATGTTGCACAAGTAAAAAAAAAAATGGAATGATATTGCAAAATTCAATAAATTTTGAAGCTTGCTTGTTATAAATTTTAAATCTATCTTTCAACTAGTATTAGTCAAAATCTTATAAAAACGTCGATTTTTTGTGATCAAAATTTTGAAAATCAAGCACAGTCACCTAACTTAAATAAATATGGGAGTGAAAAGTTAAGTTTCGGCTTACATAGATTATTAGTATAAGTAGTGTTAGCATTTTACAAAAGCATTTGCACATTGAGTTTAAGCTTAGTTGGGAGTATAAAAAAGAGGATGACGATTACAATTCCCTGGAGACACCCATTTTGTGTGAATCCCGTTCCATGATACCATTTTTGGAAATCAAGCATGTATATATCTTTGTTCTAGTTTAAATTTCTAGCATCAAATGAAAAGACAAAACGGGGTATGCTTGGTATTCTTTTGATCCTTTCATTACTTCATATGATTGGATTGCTAGGGACTAGCAATAACTTAGTGTGGGGGATTGATGAGTGTGTAAATACTCATCATTTTATGCCCATTTAGACTAGAAAACAACCAAAAACACCCAAATAGACCAAATATTACAGCAGATATCCTTGGTTTGTGTTTTTATGTGTTTCAGGTACAAAAGGTTGAAAACAGAGCAAAAACAGACATTTTTGGAGCAACTTGACAAACAGCTGTGTATTTGGCCAAAATCAGACAGAATCAGATTTAATCCCGGGATACAGTTTTGGAATCAGCTTGGAAAACCAAACCCGAAACCAAAACCTGTTTTTACCAATTACCCTAATTACCCTACCCTTTTTTACCATAAACCTTAAAACTTAAAAAAAAAAAAAAAAAAAAAAAAAAAAAAAAAAAAAAAAAAAAAAAAAAAAAAAAAAAAAAAAAAACCTATAACTACCCTACCCAACCCGGATCCATAGCCCAACCATAAACCATACCCAACCCGACCCTTTCTTTTTATAATAAAAACCCATGGTCAAACTAAAGTCAAAAATCCCTTCTTCTTCCCACTTGCCCGCCAAATGCCTGCAATACCACCATCTCCCATCATTATTCCCCCCTCCTACACTCCACCTAACATGCCAAAAAAAGAATTTAATGCTTCTTCCCCATTCCGAGATAACCAGTCGAGTGGTTTTATACCACTTTGACATTTTGGCGCCAAAAATCTATTTCAACAGCTGAGATGATCTCAAACCCATCCAATGGTGTAGAATTGATCAGAAGAGTTCAAGAAAGTTATCCCACTTAGTTGTAGTATAAATAGAACCACTTTGTAGCCTATAATGGCAAGTAGTTAATTTTTAATAATCGTTTTTATTTATTCAGTCTTTATATTTTGTAATTCCAATTTCAAGTTGTTAATTCAAGTCATTTTTAAGTTATTTACTCTCTTTTAATTCAGTATTGCACTCAGTTTTCATTTTAATAGAATTCAAGTTATCTTGGTAATTCGTATTAAGTTTTCTAGTTGTTTAGAATCACTCAAAAGCCACAATTAACCTTCCTATAAGCTTATAAAAGCTTTTCATAGCTTTGTGCAAGTTTATATTAGTATTAATCAGTTACATTCAAAAAATTCTAAAAAAGTCAATGAAAGTCAAAGTGGTGGTAAAATAAGCTTGGGTGAGAATAAGCTGCTCTGGATAAGCTTAGTGGGGTTTCTAGCTTGTTGTTGACAAGCTAGGTGTGTTTCTGATCTAGTTTCACTGTTCTATAAGACAAATCAATTGTAAGCATTTTCTAATTTTGTTGCATTATCTACTGTTTACTGTTCCATAGCTTATCTGTGTGCTTATTGCCATTTTCTTTGCTTATCTGTGTTATTTGAAGTAATAGTAGCCTAGTTTGATAATTAGTTTAAGCTTGAATATCATTTTCTATTAAATAGCTAAAATCAGTGAACTAAGTCAAATTAAGCTCTTAGCTTATTTAGTGCTTATCTTTATTTGAAATCTGTTGGGTTTATAGATTTGATGATACAAAACAAGAAAGAATGAAACAAGAAAGAATTAAACATGAAGGACTTACTTGCAAAAGAAGATTTATATTTTAGTCCTTCGTAGTATTTTGTAAACCCTAAATCTCTATTATATAAAGAGATCAAGGGTTAGGGTTTTCATTATTGTATGTCTTCCACAATGTAGATAATAAAGGTGTCTGTGTGTGTTTAGGTGTGTGATTATAAACGCCTAAACAAGTTGTTCATAGCCTCCAAGATCAAAGGTGTCTTTGATCCTGTTACAAGTTTAGTGTAACCGTATTATTCTGATCAAATAATAATTGGAGGTGATGGTGTTTGGTAAAACTTTGTGTCAATAACAATTGTTTTGTTCTATTCCGCTGTGCATATTGTTCATTGTTATTGTTAAACCCTAAGGCTCAAAACGATCCAAGAAACTATTATTACCACGTCGTTAGTTTCTACAGGTGGTATCAGAGCTTGGGGAGCTCGTTACCTAGGGATTCACAAAGTTTCTGTGTCGAAGAGAAGCAGTTTGACAAAGGTACGAATTGATTTTCATTTAATTGTTGTTTGGTTAGCGACAAGGATACAAAGTGGCAGAGATATTTGTTATGGTTTGTCATCAGTATATTAATTGGTCGATCGGTGGTTCATTTAATTCGAATTGTCGCTTACTGATTGCTTGTCGTTTTATGCAATTCAAGATTTTAATTTGTCGCTTAACTGGTTGAAGATCCTCGTACTGAATTAATGGTGTATATTATTGATTGAGGCTTGTCGCTTAGTGGGTCAGTGATTAGGTGAATATTAATGAATAAATTGATTGTGATTCACACGCATGGGATAATAATTATTTTATTGAGATGAATTGGCATCATTGATCGAAGTATAGGTTGATTGGTCGAGATTTGTTATCACATGGGTCGGATTTTATGATTGGTGCACGTGATTAAGTAAATTCGACAAAGTTCATATGGTCATGTGGGGTCGGTGCAGTCAATAGCAGTGTATTGCAGACAATTAATGAAACGGTGGAGCTGGTTTTATTACTCTGCTGCTATGCTTATTTAATTCTGCTGCTCGAAGATATTTTATTCTGCTGCTACGATATACTCTGCTGCTAGTTATAATACTCTGCTGCTAGCTTTGATCATTCTGCTGCTCGACATATGTCATTCTGCTGCTACGCATATTGATTCTGCTGCTGGACTTACTTTCTGCTGTTACGTTATTGCTGGGTTTACACGATTGATAGTTGCATTATTTACGAGCAGTGAGGGGAAGTAAGTATGGTTATTGGTTTACACACACACAGGGGAAGTTCACACACACAAGGAGTTTGTTTATTTGTTCTTAAAAGATTTAAAGGCTCGCATTAATTTTCTTATTGGAGGAGAGGATTATTTATTATTTCTTTGATGATGCAGTTGAATTTATAAAGGTTGTGTCTTATCATATCTTAAACGTTCCCATCCGTTTTAAGATGCTTGTTTGTTCGTTCAAGTGACTACGAATTGACAAAACACTTGAAGGAGTTACGTTATTTGTGCTCAGTGATTATTGTCAAGAGATTGCGGTCTCCCTATACGTTAAGTATACGTTCGAAGTCGTATTTAGTACAAGGCATAGGACACAAGGTTGGTTTCTTCTACTTCAACATCAAATTGGTGATGATTATTTTTCTTCAACAATATATAAAGCCTACAGATTTGAAGAATCATTTTATGTACATGCATCATTCGAGGGGAAGTTTTTACTTTTTATTCATTCTCTATTTGTTGATAACAAAAAGGGGAAGAAATATTGTGATGGCATGGCATGGTTTAAGGGGAAGACAAAGATTGTTTCATTCATTGTGAGATTTAATTATCTCAACTTCTGCTACTTCGTCTAGGGAAGTTCGTACAAGAATGTGTTTGTTTTGTCATCATCAAATAGGGGAAGATTGTTGGGTTTATAGATTTGATGATACAAAACAAGAAAGAATGAAACAAGAAAGAATTAAACATGAAGGACTTACTTGCAAAAGAAGATTTATATTTTAGTCCTTCGTAGTATTTTGTAAACCCTAAATCTCTATTATATAAAGAGATCAAGGGCCGGGTTAGGGTTTTCATTATTGTATGTCTTCCACAATGTAGATAATAAAGGTGTGTGTGTGTGTTTAGGCGTGTGATTATAAACGCCTAAACAAGTTGTTCATAGCCTCCAAGATCAAAGGTGTCTTTGATCCTGTTACAAGTTTAGTGTAACCGTATTATTCTGATCAAATAATAATTGGAGGTGATGGTGTTTGGTAAAACTTTGTGTCAATAACAATTGTTTTGTTCTATTCCGCTGTGCATATTGTTCATTGTTATTGTTAAACCCTAAGGCTCAAAACGATCCAAGAAACTAGTATTACCACGTCGTTAGTTTCTACAGAATCTGCTTATTTCATCTTAGTTGAGTTAGTTATTCACTAAATAGTCAGAATCATAAGTTATTTTGGTCATTCCTAGTGTTAATCTTAAAATCAGTGATATTAAAGAGTGTTTGGGTTAAAACAGTCAATATGGGTCAAAACGGGTACAATTTAGTTTTCACTGTTCATTTGCATGTTCTCTAAGTTTGATCTTGATTTATTCAGCATATATAAGTTGTTAGTATAAGCACTTTGCCTGTTTTGAAGGATTTCCAAGTTCTTAGTGGATTGTGGAGATTTTAGAACTTGGACTGCTCATATAAGCTTCTAATAAGCTTGAGCTTATTTGGTCCTTGTTTTTGGTAACTTTAGGTTCTATATAGTGGTTAAAGACCATACTCTAGAGTTGGATAGGGTTCAATAGGATTTGAATGGGTTTGACCCATTTTGTTCATGTCTGCATACATAGAACCCAAAATAGCAGTCTGCATTAGATTTTCTAGACCCATTAAAGTGCTTATTTGTGTTAATCTAAGTTTATATTTTTGGTTTCTCAGTAGTTTGCTAGGTCAGCTTTTAGTGTGTTAAGCTTTTGTAGCCTTTAGCAGTTATCTAAGTGCTTAAAATTAAGCTTGAAGTTGCCTCATTGAGCCTGCAAAGTGCCCTGCACCAAAGGGTTAGCAGCAGACTTATTGCTTATTTGATTGAATTCATGGCTTATTGCTTGGACTTTTGTGCTTATTCTGTTCCTTTCTAGCTTAATCTTAGATATCTAGCTTATTTCACTTTTGGTTTACCTTATTCTTAGCTTATTTGTCATTTCATTCAAAACCTTGGGCTTAGTCTATAAAAAGCCTACTGATCAGCAAAACCTTGGCTTTTTATGGGCTTATTGGTGATTTTCAAAAAAGGTGTCAGTTGTAAAAATTGCTTATCACCTTGTGCTTAATCAGTTTTTACAATAAAATTCCAAAAAAAAAACAAAAAAGCAAAAAGAGCACCATGGGACTCGAACCCTGGTCTCTCACCTAAACACACACACACCTTACCAATCCGCCCTTGGGACTTTTTCGTTATACACTTGCACACATTAATATTTAACCCCTTTTCCATTTTATGCTATTCGAGCTTATTTGTTTTATTACAGCTTATTGGAATAAGCTGGTAGCTTGTTTCTATTTTTCCTAGGACTGTTGTAGCATAAAGTATTTTTACAAAAAGTTTCAGAATTTTTAGAATAGTTTTAATATTTTTTATGCATTTTTTTTGAAACTGTTTTTAATTCATATTAAAAAATATAAAAGTCAAAAAAATATAAATCTTTTTTCTAAAATTTTCTTTTATCATTTAGGACTTAGGAAAAATAAATTTGCACTTGTAAGGTTAATTTTTATAGATTTTGGTTTTAATCCCGTTTTTAGAATTCCCGTAACGCGTATTTAGTATAATTTGTTTAATCATAATTTTATTTTGAGAATTTGTTTCTCATTATTTAATTAGAATTAGAAAAATTCAAAAATCACATTCCAATCATCGGTCACTCTAATTCCAAACCTTACTCGATTGTCAATTTCAACCTCGCTGGGACACGACCCGGGTAACACTTACCTGGTATCACACAACACACGAACGTGAATTTTTGCAAGTTAGCATTTTTCATAAAGGGGTGATTTGTCTTTATCCACGCGTATCCGTCTGATAATATTATTTATATATATATACTCACAAACGGATCAAACACATTATGTTCTATCTGAGCTTTCTTGATTGTATAAAGGTGTTCACAACCGATACCCATTTTTGTCCTTGTGTGCAAAATCGGGTTTGGATCGTTGATTAACATATGAGATGTTTGAGCAGAGTGACCCGTTTTGACAAGCAAATCTTCCAACTTTTTAATGGACTCTTGTTTCTCAATGATTTCATTAAGAAGTTCATTTTCGCGTTTTGAAAAATCTGCTTTCAACTGTATCTTTTCTTTTTCAAGATCAGAATAAGTTGATTTTTGTTTAGAAAGTTGGTTTTGCAAATCCGAAATTTCCGTGTTTAAGGATCTTATTGTCTTGTTTAAGTTAACATCTAGGGTGTCAAACTTAATTTGTAATTGTTTTTCCCTTAAAACGGATTGTTTGTAACCAGCTTCTAATTCTGACTGTCGGGTTGTGTTATTTTCAAAAAAAAATTCAGTCACCTTATATCTGTCAAGCTCAGCGGTCAATTTTTCATTCGCGGCCTTAACATCGCGATTGACCTTTTTAACTTTCTCAATTTCAACACTACAATTATGCAATAATGATTCAAAAAACACACGTGTTTCCTCATCATTCTCAACATGCTGGGACTCATAGTCTCCATTAGGATCCATATCTGGAGTTGCCAAATTAATATTGCTGCAACTTGGCGCGTCCATATATGTGTCATAAGTGGATGCTGGAGTCGTAGGATGCTGTTCATCATGAGTCAACATATCAAATATTTCATTATTGTGACATGTAACGTATGGTGGTACCTCAGAAACTGCATTGGTGTCATACACAGGAGGTATTTCAGAATCCGTATCATACTTGGCCTCCTGAAGATTTGCCATGAAAATGCAGTTTGCATCAATGTCCTCAAGGTCTTACATATCATCCATAAGAGCCATGAAGTCATTCTCTTCTGCACTCAACTGTAACCCAGCCGTTTCCTTATTCGCCAACATTAATGCTTTCTGCAGATAAGCTGGATCTCTCTTTTTCGGCTTATTGGGACAGTTCCTAGCCATATGACCGACACCCTGACAGTTGAAACACTTTATCAAATTACCCTGATTCATATTCCCGGCACCTTGAGCAGCAACATTCCCATACTGATTCCCACCATTCTGACCCCTTTGATGTCCAACAGCTGTACCCATCTGATTCCCCGCATACTGACCCATCTGATTACCAACATACTGCCCTGCATTCTGATTACCCATATGATATCGAGGAGCATATCCCTGCTGATTCCCATATCCCCCAACCATCTGTCCTTGTTGTCCCATGTTGAAACTCGGTTGTGCAATTTGGTTGTTGCGAGTGTTCGATGAGATTCGTTGGTTGTTGTTGGTAGGTGTGGAGTAGCGTCCTTGGAATGCTTTTGTGAGGTAAGCAAATGCTTGAGTCAAAGCAGCAGTTGACTCATCATTGTCAGTAGATTCCGTTTCTTGGTATTGCGGGTATTGTTGTGGAATGACTTGTTGTGGTCGTGGGTAGAATTATGATTTTGGAATATACTGTTGTTGCATGAATGGCTGTGTGGAAGATGAAGAAGGTTGTGTGTTTGCTGTTGTTGGTGTAGGTGTAGGTGATTGAGCAATGAGTGCTAGAGGATCATGTTGCTTTGCTAACTTCTCTTTCCTAACCTCATTCGCCTCTACTTGGTTTTGCTTGAGGAAATCATAGAGCTGATCATAGTTCACCTGATGAAGGTCCTTTGTTTGGGTAACAATCGTGACAAAGCGACCCCATTCTTCTGGTAAGTTGTTGATGAACTTGATGTTTTGAACAATTTGTCTTGGTGACAATTTGTTTCTGATGAGCTCATTCATTAAAGTGCAAAACCTGGTATAGTAGGATTCAATTGATTCCGCTGGAGTTGATGTGAACTCCTCCCATTCTGTTAGCAGCTTGTTTTCAACATCTTGTTGACCTATTTCAGTGCCATGACAAAGTCTTCGAACTCGTTCCCACATATCATAAGCTATTTCACAAATGTCAACAGCAGCAAAGATCTCTCTTGGTAAACCAAGTTGTATTATGTGCATTGCCAAATCATCAGCTGCTATTTGTTTCCAATCCTGTACAGTGTAATCTTCTTCTCCTTGTGTACGAAGGAATGGTAAAGTAGGAGGTGTATCATTTGGATTTCCAGGGTCCTGAATATGACGAGGCTTGAATGGTCCATTCTGGATGGAGTTGAGCAGGAGTCTACCTTGTCCGTCAGGTTTGGTTTTGATATAGCGAAGTATACGGCTCGTCCATTGAAGATATCCACCTTTTTCTAGCATAGGAGGACGGTTTTCTGCACCGGCTGCATGGATGTCTTGTTGAGTAGTCATTGTTGATGTTTCGTGTGATAAAGTGGATGGAGGATCGTTTCAACAAAATAGAAGTTGTTGTTGTTGAAGGTTAAACTTGGTTGTTGTTGTGAAGCCTTGGTTTGTTGCTGAAGATCGTGTGAAGGCTTTCTTAATGGAGAATTCTGGTTTCCCTCCAAAATTTGAATTTGAAAAATTTCTCTACCAAAATTTGAAATACTCTATAAAATGCAATTCTAAGGTTATTTGAAAATTTTGAGTTTTGAAGATTTTTACGTCAAATTTCGCCCAAAAAATTCGAATTTTGGCACAAAAATTTGAATTTTGGGCCAAAAATTTCACTGTTGTACCAAAATTTGAATTTCGCGTAAAAATTGAACGTTTAGTCTCCTGTAAAAATTAAGATTTTTTTTTTTTTTTTTTTTTAAATCCTTACAATTGCTATAGAGTATTTAATATTGTGTTAGAAAAATTTTGTCAATTTTGAAAAGTGGAAGTCTGATGCCAATTGCGAAAACTGCTTGAATTGCGAAAGCCAACATGAATTGCGAAACCCAGCTTGAATTGCGAAATTCTGAACCAATTTCAAAACTTTGGTACAATTGCGAAAATAATACCGACTTGTGAAATCAATTGGATGGTCTTTTGTCCACTGTAGAGTAGAATAGTACCCAATTGCGAAAGAAGGACTTCTCTGAGTAGAATGTACCAATTCAAGATATGTTCATATACAGTTATGGAAGGATGGATGGGTATATGAAACGACCTATGCTTCGACGTCGCGTTAGTGCTCAGTATAGGTTCTTAGTCATACAACAATGCAAGTTTAAGTCACAAGTTTGAGTTATTTTACTTCAGTCTCAGTTCGTCATAATGGGATTTCTCCATCAGTAGTCACTACATAAAAGCCGTTGTTTTTGATACAGGAGGTTGATAAAGAGTTAGACATTTCAAATGGTATTCTTAGTCGATTGGGTTTATCTACATCTTCTCACGGACTATATGAAGTGCTTCCAGTTAATATTTCACGTGCACAGAAGTATGCTGATTCCGATTAATCGAAACCAGCAAGGGAGAGAAATAGGTAAAATCCTTTGGTTTTATCATTTCATGTGTACGTTACAAACTGCTTTCTCTTATGAAAGAAAACTGGGATGCATTTGGTGAGATGAAGATTAGATTATGTTTTGTTTATTTGCTACATTATTTTTAAGATAAATCTAAAATTAGGGAAGACCCTAATTAAATATATTAATGAATCGGTTATGTGCTACGTGGTTTGTAATTAATTAAAACTTACGCGGCCAAGTTATTTGGCGTCTGTGGACCATTGGGCACAATGGGATCGAAAACAAATGGGAGTTTTATTAATTATATACATTATTAATTCACATAGAGATTATTAATAGGGTTTATCAAAAAGGTTTGCATGTGGCTATATGATTTATATCATATATGTGTTATTATGTGTTTGTTTATTTTTTAATTACTTGATCTTTTTTGTTTTAATTAGGATGGATTGTAAACATCAAAGAGGGTAACTTTTGAATAAAAATAAATGAATCTAATAACTATGAAACCTTTGTGGTAAATTATTTATTCCCAAGTCTTATGTGCCGATAGTGGTTCGCTTCGCACGGTAATTTGCTCCCAGGTGAGACTAGCAATTTAATAATTTACTACATAAATGTTTTAAGCTATAAATCTTAAAGTTTTTAATTGATTGATGCAACTATACATAATGGTCGAAGTGGCGGACCTAATGTTAACAAACTATAAAGTGGGTATAAGGTTGGTTTCGCATTAAATTGTGGCCTTAAAGAGACTCCATTCTGTCTCTCTGCTCGCCTGTGCGTCACATTAGACTTACCAAGTACACCATTATACATGTATGAAGCATCTTAAGGCAAAGTTGTAAGTTTCTCAACGCCTCAATTAAAATTTTGTTGATTTTAAGCTGATAATGAGTAAATAGTTTTTTGTAGAAAACATATGTTACCATGGGTGTTTAATTTTCTTGAAAAGATTAATTATCGAAGGTACTAACTTTTGAACTTTTTTCTGTAGAAATGGCCCAACCCGACAACACTAACATGTCAAACATGAGTTCTGCTTTCAAATCTATGATTGAAAGAGAAAAGTTGACTGGGACTAAAAATTTCAATGATTGGTACCGTTCCTTGAGGATTACTCTTAGAATTGCCAAAAGACTTGAATATCTTAGTAAGCCTCTTCCTACAGCTCCTGCTGCTAATTCATCCAATGTTGTACTTCAAGAGTACAATGACAGTTATGAGAAGCACAATGATGTGGCTTATCTAATGTTTTCTGGGATGGATACTCAATTACAAAAGCAATTTGAGCACTATGGTCCCATGGACATGATCAATGAGCTCAAACGTATGTTTGAAAAACCACCTACTGCAGAGTTGTATGATTTATTAGACTCTCTGCATAAGTGTAAGCAGGATGCTGGTAAACCCGTGAGTGCCCATGTATTGGAGATGAAAGGATATCTGGACCAATTGGATGCACTCGGATGTGGTTACATGCAAGATGTGCAAGTTGGCCTCATCAATCGATCCCTCAATGAGGAATTGTATGGTGAGTTTGTGCGCAACTTCAATATGCATTGTACGGGGAAGACAATAAGTGATTTACATGCAATGCTTATTGACTTTGAGAAAGGACTCTCAAAGAAGGCACCTACACCTGTTGTAATGGCAATAAGAGGTGGTAGGGTTACTAAGCCCAACAAACCGCAGAACGCGAACAAGAAGGGCAAAGCTAAAGCTGACAAGGGCAAACAGATTGTGACCTACCAGCAGAAGGCTAAGAAGCAGAATCCTCCTGTGAAGAGGATTATCCCAAGAAGGATACGGCTGCTTGTCAGCACAACAACACTCCTGGACATTGGAAGAAGGACTGTCCATTGCTGCTTGAGGAGTGTCGTAAGAATAAAAATGCCAAGGCTGCAAATGGCGCGAGCAATTCAGGTATTTTTATGATTGAATTATTTTCTTTTCCTCGTAAGAATAATTCCTGGCTATATGATACAGGATGTGGTACTCACATCTATAATACATCGCAGGGACTTAGAGGAGCGAAGAAGCTGAACTATGGGGAATGCTACTTGTACGTGGGCAATGGCATACGTGCAGCAGTTGAAGCCATAGGGACATGTGACTTAGTTTTACCTTCGGGTTTAATTTTAGTATTGAACAATTGTCATTATGCACCGTCTATTATTAGAGGTGTTGTTTCAGTTTCTTTATTGTTGGATAATGGTTTTAATCACACATTTTATAATAATGGAATTTTGGTTTCTTTAAATTCTGTTTTTTATTTTAATGCAATTCCAATAAATGGTGTGTTTAAAATTGACATGGCGAATCATGTATGCAATAGAAATAATTCTATGTATAGCATTGGCAATAAGAGAATCAAGTCTAACTTGGATTCGTCTTATCTTTGGCACTGTCGTCTTGCTCATATTGGCAAGAAACGCATGGAAAAGCTGCAACATGATGGGCTTTTGCAAAATATCAATGATGATTCATTTGATAAATGCGAATCTTGCATATCTGGGAAGATGACAAAGAAACCTTTTTATAGCAATATGGAAAAGGCTTCAGATCTACTTGGATTGATACACACCGATGTGTGTGGTCCACTTAGACATGTGTTAAAACGCGGTGCTAGCTACTTCCTAACCTTTATGGATGACTATAGTCGTTATGGTTGTGTTTATTTACTTAAACATAAACATGAAGTCTTTGAGACATTCAAGGTTTTTAAAAGTGAAGTAGAATTACAACTCGGTAAGAAGATTAAGGCTCTTCGATCCGATAGAGGTGGTGAATATTTAAGCCAAGAGTTTAAAGATTATCTAGCTGAGTGTGGCATTGTCTAGCAACTCACATCTCCTTATACTCCACATCAAAATGGTGTATCTGAAAGGAGAAATCATACATTGTTAGATATGGTACGATCTATGTTTAATCTTACAACTCTTCCCTTATCCTTTTGGGACTATGCTCTTGAAAGTGCTGTTCGCATATTGAATATGGTTCCGACAAAGAAGGTTCATAAGACTCCATATGAATTATGGACTGGAAAAGCTCCCAACTTGTCTTACTTAAAGGTCTGGGGTTGTGAGGTGTTTGTTAAACGTGACTCACTTGATAAACTCCAACAAAGATCTGTTAAGTGTATCTTCGTAGGATACCCTAAGGAAACAAGGGGTTACTACTTTTACTTCCCACCAGAGAATAAAGTCATTGTGGCTAGGTATGGAGATTTCCTTGAGGAGAATCTCATATCTCAAGAATTCAGTGGGAGAGTTTATGATCTTGAAACTAATCATGAAGATACATCACCTTCTGAAAACACTAGCACACTTCCTGTGGAACCTGAAAGTTTAGGTCCTCTCCACCTGAAGTTGAAGTGGTTCCCATTCGTAGATCTTCAAGATTTGTAAAAGCTCCTGAATGTCTATGTTTAAACGTAGAGTGTGAGGAAACTATACTAGGGGATCTTAATGAACCCACTAGTTATAGGGCTGCCATTAATAGTCTTGAGAAGGATAAATGGCAGGTTGCTATGAATGGGGAAATGCAATCCATGAGAGACAATGAAGTCTGGATTGAAGTATACCTTCCTCCCAATGCTAAAGTTGTTGGGAGTAAGTGGCTCTTCAAAAAGAAAACGGACATGGATGGTAAAGTAGACACCTATAAAACTCGTGTGGTGGCAAAAGGCTTTACCCAAACATATGATGTTGACTATGAGGAGACGTTTTCTCCTGTAGCTGATGTTAGAGCTATTAGGATTCTCATAGCCATAGCTGCACACTATGTCTATGAGATTTGGCAGATGGATGTCAAAACTGCCTTCTTGAATGGTCGTCTAGATGAAGACATCTATATGGCACAGCCTGAGGGGTTTGTGAATCCAGAATTTCCTGAACGTGTATGCAAGCTTCAAAGATCCATTTATGGATTGAAGCAGGCATCACGTTAGTGGAATAAAGTATTTGATGAGGAAATCAAAGGATTTGGATTTACTCAAAATCTTGATGAGCCGTGTGTATACCACAAAGGTAGTGGGAGTGATGTTATTTTCCTAGTTCTATATGTTGATGACATATTGAACATGGGTAAAAACATTCCAAGTTTACATGAGTTGAAAGCCTGTCTTGGGAAGTGTTTTTCCATGAAAGATCTAGGAGAAGCAGCATACATTCTCGGAATCAAGATCTATAGAGACAGATCTAGGTGGTTGATTGGATTAAGCCAAAGTGCTTACATTGACAAGATATTGAAGAGATTCAATATGGAAAATTCTAAGAAGGGATTTTTGCCAATGCAAGTAGATCATGGTTTAAGTAGCAAAGCTTGTGCTTCAACACCTGAAGAGGTGGAACGCATAAAGAGAATCCCTTATGCTTCGGCTGTGGGATCGATTATGTATGCGGTTCGATGTACAAGGCCAGATGTGGCATTTGCTCAGAACATTACCAATCGTTATCAGCAGAACCCAGGTGAACTCCACTGGACTGCTGTGAAACATATTCTCAAGTATTTAAGATCTACGAGAGATATGTTCTTAGTGTACGGGGGAAATCCAGAAGCAGAGCTGTGTGTTACAGGTTTCTGCGATGCATCATGGAAGTGTGATAAAGATGATACGAAGTCGCAGACGGGATATGTCTTTGTCATCAATGGAGGTGTTGTGGATTGGAAGAGCAAGAAGTAGAGTACTATAGCGATGTCTGCAACAGAAAGCGAGTATATTGCTGGCTTAGAAGCCGCAATGGAAGCAGTCTGGATTAGGAAGTTTGTTTCAGGGCTTGGAGTTATGCCCTCAATCGAAAGACCTATAAAAATGTATTGTGACAACTCAGCCGCAATTACATTTGCTAATGAGCCTGGAATCATGAAGGGCACCAGACATTTCCCGATCCGGTACCACTATGTTAGAGAACAAGTGGAGATAGGCGAGATCGAATTACTCAAAGTTCACACAGATGAAAACTTAGCAGATCCATTAACGAAGGCTCTACCTGGTGGAAAGCTTAAACAACTTTCAGAGGGTATAGGACTTCGTTTAGCTGATAGTTTCATGCATATCTGTGAGTAGTATTTGGATAAAGGGACGTTGTAAAACAGTTATTATTTTGATGAAATTAAATACGATGTTATGGTTATTTATCATTATCTTAATAATATATCATATATTTGCATGTTTATATCCATGAATATATTTATATGTTCTAAATTGTCCGTTGTCAATTAATGATATGGGAATATCATTAAATAAAGAAAAATGTAAGTATTGGTAGAATATACTTAAAAGTATATTGATGTATTGTGATACCAATTTCACATGATATTCAAAGATTTGAATATAGGACTTATCTCGACTTCATGAGTTTACTTTATGGATTTTGTCATTAAGTAAATCATGTATATATTTATCCTCAGACTTGAGATGCCAGATAACTGTTCATGCATGTAGTGCATTTCCGTAATTCAATTTAATGCTATACGTAACTGGTAGCTATAAGGATTGTTTTCAGAAATGTTGCAAAGTGTATGAGTTATGCTCGTAGTCAAAATGGGATTTGTTCCATCAAATTTATTTGGAGTTTAATACTGCTGGGCCACTTGTGAGATTAATAAGATGTTTTTGTGGCCACACCCAAAGTCTCCCCTGACGATTCAGAAGATTAGGTAATCTTAATTAATCAGAAAAACGAGAAACATAATTATTAATAAAGAATGACTTAGATCCATATCTTTATTAATGTGGTATTAGAAACAAAAGGATAAGTATGATGAGTTATCATCAAGTGATTTTTCCAGGAGACCACACACCCGGGTTGTACTAGGGGCATTGGCGTGTTGCTAGACGCTAACCAATGTCATTACACTTTTAATAGATTTCCAAGTGAGAGCTGTTGGAGTTAAATGGAAAATTATTAACGTGTATGTCTAGATTCGAACACGGGACCGAGGGATTGCACACTTTACGTATGATGATCAAGTAAATAATTAATATTTATAATTATTGTATATATTAATTATTTGGACACGAAATGAGACATAACGGACGTTATGTAAACTAACGGTGTTGACTAACGACCGTTAGGGAATAGTTAAAGGACTATAAGTGAAATTGGGATTGGAAGGATCTAGAAATCTTGGAGCCCAAGATTAGCACCGATCGACCAAGGGTTTCTAAACCCTAAATCGCATGGCTTGGTGACAAAGTAATCCATTCCCTATAAATACACATCCAAGGGTTATTGTTATGTTACCTTGTGCATTATACTATAACCCTAAGGGTGTGTTTTCTCTCCTTAAAACCCTAAACCGATCAGATCTTGTTTACAAGAGTCGATCCATAGTTTTTGTGTAGAAAAAATTATTTTGTGTCTAATCACTAGCATCATTGCTTGATCGGTTATAGTACGTGTGTACAAGAATTTGGTAATTACTCACTATAGTAATTCTTGGATTGTGGATCAAAACGGTAAGGGGATCCACGTTAATCCTATTCATTGATCAAGTGAAGAGAAGAGAAGACAAAACGGTATGTAACTTATTTATTATTCGGTAATTCATTATATGTGTTAAATTAAGATCTTACTTCCGCTGCATACTCTTGATGTGTTTATTTATCTAGATGTGTTACATGCTATTTAAATTCTAACATAGTATTCGTGGTCGGAATGTTACCTCGGTCAGTTGTGTTGTCTTTCCAGAACCAGTCTCGCCTACAACCACAACCACTTAATTCTCTCGTATTACTTATTTCACAAAACAGTCATTTATAAGTTAAAACTTCACATTGAATTAAAATATAGGTGTTCTTAACAAGTAGCAGCTAAACATTGATATACGATATTGATATTCTTTTTTATACAATCCCATATTTTGCTGAAGGATTCCACATATTAACTCTTGACAGAAGAATATTCAGGTTTTTGGGGTTACACGTAATTAAATAGCTGCAAACGAAAACCATATCTGCAACAAATCATCTTGCACAGAAAATAGTGGGAGGTATTAACGTTTTCTGACAGTGACTTTGACTTTACAAAATCGCTTACTGCTTCACCCGCTTTCATGTGTTGGCCAAAATTTTCATTTCCTTTAAAAACAACTTCGCCATCTTCACCAACTATTGCCGTATCAGCACCAATCTGCTCTGCAGACTTCTGAAAACCAAGGATATAACCAAGCTTTGAACTAGCAAGTTCCCAAAAACAATGACGCAATTTACTCATACTTTATTTTTCATGAAGTTCACAATCCTTTAAAAGCATTATGGGTTATGCTTGTTTTGTAAACACAATCCTCCCGTCTAGAAATGGAGGCTTTGTATCTGAAATAAGATAGCTAAAATTCAGCAGCTGTCTCTTAAATCACAAATACCAAAAAATGGAAAATTACCAATTTGACCCATGTGATATGGGACCTAATAAAAAATGTACCCATTTTCAAAAGTTTATATCAAAATGAACCTATATTTAGCAAACTACCCATTATCTGTTAGCGTTACCAGGTTCCAAAAGCAGTCAGTACAGCAACTAACCAACACTAGTACAGACGGCTATTTCGACCCATTTTACTTTTGAACTTTTTTACTCATAATTAACATACTGACAACTTATTAACGGAGAGTACCAAAAAAAAAATTATATAATTTTTTTTCTTCTATTTTACAGAGCTGCAACAGGCCCCTTGGAGCTGTTTTTCTGGCTACATCGACCCGTATAAAATGGTTCATTTCAGATTGTGTTAAAAAGATATAAACATCTTAAAAAACAGATGCAACATGTCGGTTCTGGTCTTTCATAGCTTAAAATTCAGGTCCTGCATGTCGGTTCGGGTTATGTAAAAACTATATTAAAATTAAAAATAGCTTAAAACGGGTCAGTTCGGGTCATTTCATTAAAAAAGTAAATATGGCGTATTAATCATTTGTAAAACTAGATGACAAAAACTTTTAGGATACCCAAACACTACATACCATGCATCATCCTATTTCTCTTTTCTATTCTATGACGAGATGATGGGACATGATCATCCTAAAACATATATCCAAGTAAGAAAATAGCATAACTAATTGGCTTTTTGCATTTTAGTTTAAATAGCATGTTGTATTTGTTAGCCGTGTAAATAGATAAGATCAAATCAAATCACCTAGTGTGATGAGTTGTACTTAGTCGATCAAATCAATTAGACCAAATCAAATCAATTAGTGTATCCCTTAATTTATGGGATTTACCCATATTAGCTTTGTATCATCCAGTATATATTATAGCCCTCATTCGGCATTCATCATCAATAAAACAATTCCATTTCACACTTCAACATGGTATCACAGCCACTCTAAATGATCCATCAAAAACCTTTCTTAATTCTCTTTTTCCCTTTACTATTAACAAGGTGTTGGTGACTTGTGCTAAGGTCACAATCCACACTTTCATTTGTTGTTACTTGTGCATTTGAAGGTCACAAGTATAAGCTATTCATCATCATCACCATGACCAGATCCGACACAACTATCCTTCTCACGCACCACCACCTTCTCACTCGAGTCCTCATTAAACTCGACCTTGAAAATTGGAACTACGCATCATGGGTTTACTTTTTCAAGCAACTTTGTCATGGTTACGAGGTTACAAAATATATCCATGGAGATGGCACCACTTCAACCAACCCGCCTCCACTTTCCCCAGGAGAACGCAAGGTAGACAATATTATATTGTCATGGATCTTTACCACTCTCACCGATGACCTTAAAGCTCGACTAGTCGTGGAACACCCACGATCCGCTAAAGAGGCTTGGACTCTTCTTGACGAGATTGTTAAGGACAATAAACGATCTCGTACTATTGCTTTAAAGGCGGAATTATGAACCATCAAGCTTGGTGATCTAAGCATTGACGCGTATTTCAGAAAGATAGAGTCCATTGCCACCATTCTCACGAGTCTTGGATCAATCATTAATAGTGAAGACATGGTTACTTACGCTCTTGAAGGCTTACCGGATAAATATGATCATGTATGTGGGATCATGTACCATCGGGACATCTTTCCCGATCTCAGAACCGCAAGGTCAATGCTTACGACGGAAGAAATGCGACTCAAGGCCAAGTCCAACTCTCTCCCTGTGGATTCCTCATCCTCATCCCCGATGGTTCTCATGACTGGAAAAGGTAACCCGCGTAACCCATCCAACCCCAACTCAAGTCTCGTAACCCTTGCATAAACTTTGCTTGGGGCGCATGTCGTTACGGAGTTGGTTGTAAGTTCGTTCACGACCCTCAACATAAACCCCACAACCGAACTCCACAAACATATGACCCTAACAAAACATAGGAAATTGTTATAAGTTTATTGGGCAAACAAGGGATTACAGGGACAAATAACCATACAACTGCCACAACCTCTAACCCATCTGCCTATCTCACGCTATCTCCCTACGCAGCCCAACACTCTAGCCTGATCCATGCCTTACAACCCCCTCCTGGGTTTGGATATAACTCAGGCCCAACTACACCTTATAACAGCCCACAATACTACCCTACGCCACCTTATCCCAGCCCATAATACTACACTCAAGCCCAAATAAACCCAACAGGCCCAACAACACCCCCAATTGATAAGGTTACTGTTCCTCAGCAAAACCCCGGGCCCTCGGCCCCACCTAGCCAACCATCAGGACAAGAGACCTTACATCCTAATGCTTTCACCGCCGGAACCCTTCACGATCCAACACTTGGCGCATGGAATATGGACACAGGTGCGAGTTTGCATCTTAATTCCTCTCCTAATAGTCTTAGCAAAGTTTTTAATAAGTGCATATATCCGTCCATCTCGGTTGGTGACGGGCATACTATTCCCGTCATCAATTCGGGTCATAGCATTTTGCCATCTCCCTCTCGACCACTTCACTTAAATAATGTTCTTATTACACCTCATATTGTAAAAAAATTAATATATGTTCATCAATTCCTTCGTGATAATAACTGTACTGTTGAATTTGATCCTTTTGGTTTTTCTGTTAAGGATTTCATGACGCGACGGGTGCTTCTCTGATGTGACAGTACCGGGGTCCTTTATCCTATCACGGCTCCGTCTCCAATCCCTCAAGCCCTCCTTGTCAGTCAACATACATGGCATTAGCGTCTTGGACATTCAGGAAGCGAAGTGTTACGTCATCGAGTTTCAAATAATTCCATTTCATGTAATAAAGAAAAGCCTCCCATGCTTTGCCATGCTTGCCAGCTTGGCAAACATGTTAGACTTCCATTTGCTTGTTCCAATACTGTCGTTAATGCTTGCTTTGATCTTATCCACTTGGATGTCTCGACTTCACCCGTTTTGAGCCGTTCAGGTTTTAAATATTATGTATTGTTCTTAGATCATCATTCTCATTTCGTTTGGGCTTATCCATTAATTGACTAATCTGATGTCTTGTCTAAATTCACTCTATTTTGTAACTATTTTCATACTAAATTCAAGTGTGAAATCAAGTCCTTTCAGTGTGATCATGGCGGTGAATTCGACAACCGAAGCCTTCATAAACTTTTAGCCGACAACAGCATTCAGGTTCATTTTTCATGCCCCAAAACATCACAACAAAATGGGAAGTCTGAACGAATGGTACGCACCATCAATAACCTCATTCGAACCC
This sequence comes from Artemisia tridentata subsp. tridentata, assembly GCA_021014915.2. Classification (NCBI taxonomy): domain Eukaryota; kingdom Viridiplantae; phylum Streptophyta; class Magnoliopsida; order Asterales; family Asteraceae; genus Artemisia; species Artemisia tridentata. The sequence continues at coordinate 9,155,551 of CP139506.1, read as the reverse complement.
TCTTTTTTTAAGCCAACCTCGCACCGACCTTTTGGGTTGAAGCACTAAATATGGTTGTTCACTTACTAAATATCTTGCCCTCTACTGCCATTTCCAATGAAATCCCTTATACCCGCCTATTTGGCCAAAACCCGGATTATAGCCTTCTACGAACGTTTGGCTGCTTATGTTACCCCCACCTATACACCACTCACAAACTCGAACCACGTGCAACACCATCCATTTATCTGGGACAAACCTCAAATCACCGTGGGTATCGCTGTCTTGAATTAAACACCGATAAAATCATCATCTCTCACCATGTAACCTTTGATGAAACTGTTTTTCCATACGGCACTGCTAAACAAACATAAATACCCAAATACAAATTTTTGGATGACTCACCCGATATAAACCCTCCATTCATTCCATCTGTCCCTGTTATGCAACCCACCGTTACTCAACCCACAAATGAGCCAACAAAAACTACACACAACAGTCCTCATACTGACCATCTTGTTTCCGCCGACGAACCATCACCACCCCCACCAAACACTCCACAACATCCACCAACTCAATCACCTACACATCAAAATCAACACATCATCCCTGACCCCCCTAACAACCCTAACCCTGCCTCGATTCATCTCATGGTCACACGATTTCGTGTCGGGACTAATCGTCCTACTGAGCGTCTCAATATGCATGTCTCCCCGGTTTCACCCGTACCCAAAACCTATCGTGAAGCGTTTACTGATCCAAATTGGCAAAATGCTATGCGTGATGAACACACTGCACTTATTAAAAACGGAACTTGGACTCTTGTGCCTAAACCCACAGACACAAACATCATACGATCCATGTGGCTTTTTCGCCACAAGTATTTGGCTGATGGCACCCTTAGTCGTTACAAGGCTCGCCTTGTGGCGAATGGTAGTAATCAAATGGAGGGAGTCGATGTAGATGAGACATTTAGTCCGGTGGTTAAACCGGGCACTATTCGGACTGTTCTGAGTTTAGCTATTTCTCGACATTGGCCGATTCATCAGCTAGATGTCAAAAATGCTTTCTTGCATGGTGACGGATCTGAGACAGTTTATATGCATCAACCTCCAGGGTTTAAAGATCCTATATATCCAGATCATGTATGTTTGCTGCAACGGTCTTTGTATGGGCTCAAGCAGGCCCCTCGCGCATGGTTCCAGCGCTTTGCATCCTATATCACTCGAGTTGGGTTTTCTTCTAGCCGTTGTGACTCATCATTATTTATATTCCGCAAGGGGACGGATATTGCTTACTTATTGCTATATGTTGATGATATTGTGCTAACTGCTTCTTCTGAGCATTTGTTACAGCAGATTATTCGTTCTTTGAACCAGGAGTTTTCCATGATAGATCTCGGACCACTTAATTACTTTCTGGGCATTTCAGTTACTCGAGACTCTTCAGGGTTATTTTTATCTCAGAAGAAATATGCTACAGAGATTTTGGAGAAAGCATCTATGATCAATTGTAACCCTTCTCGGACTCCTGTTGACACTGAATCCAAACTGGGGGATGATGGTGATCCAGTATCTGACCCGACTTTATATCGGAGTTTTGCAGGTTCTCTACAGTATCTCACATTTACCAGACCTGATATATCTTATGCAGTTCAACAGATTTGTCTCCACATGCATGACCCTCGGGAGCCCCATCTTTCTGCTCTTAAAAGAATCCTGAGGTATGTTCAGGGTACTCTAGATTATGGGCTACAGTTATTCTCCTCCTCTACTACAGATTTGGTTGCATATTCTGATGCTGATTGGGCTGGTTGCCCAACTACACGGAGGTCTATGTCAGGTTATTGTGTTTTTCTTGGCAACAACTTACTTTCCTGGTCCTCTAAGCGACAGCCAACGATCTCTCGTTTGTGTGCAGAGGCAGAATATCGAGGTGTTACCAATGTTGTTGCCGAAACGTGTTGGCTACGAAACCTTCTTCGTGAGTTACACACCCCATTATCTTCCGCTACACTTGTATACTGTGATAATGTCAGTGCTGTCTACTTATCTTGCAATCCGGTTCAGCATCAGCGTACAAAGCACATTGAGATAGATATTCACTTTGTTCGTGACTTGGTTGCTGCTGGTCAGGTCCGTGTTCTTCGTGACTTGGACACTGTTTGAGGAATTTCGCTCCAGTCTCAGTGTTCGGTGTCCTCCCGCTTTGACTGCGGGGGAGTGTTAGCCGTGTAAATAGATAAGATCAAATCAAATCAACTAGTGTGATGAGTTGTACTTAGTCGATCAAATCAATTAGACCAAATCAAATCAATTAGTGTATCCCTTAATTTATGGGATTTTCCCATATTAGCTTTGTATCATCCTGTATATATTGTAGCCCTCATTCGGCATTCATCATCAATAAAAACAATTCCATTTCACACTTCAACAGTATTAAAACAACAATGATGACCATAAAGCTGCACATTAAGGGCTTAAGGGCTGTTTGGGCTTGCTTAGACTAAACAGCAATACGCAGTTTTGAGTTTGGGATTGCTTATCCAAACGCTTATCCGATGAAAATAGAATTGTACTAACTGTATAAGGAATACAAAAAGTATCATATCAAAGAAACAAAGAATATATAGTTGAACTATATTTCATACTTTCGAACCAAAAGCCCCAACTAATATATAGAAATACTCCAACCTTTATAAGTCATCTTACAACTTTTATCAATGATAAATATCTTGTTACAAATCTACAAACCAGTACTACCATCAACATTATCAGCAAAAAAACATCTACTCCCCAACTTGGTGTTAACCCAAACACCCTTTGAACCCATAAATCTACAGCTGAAGACAACATAACTATTCAAAACAATACCCATAAAACTTAACCAACTAATACCATTTAACAAATTATTCCAATTAAGAAAAGACTGTTAAACTGCCAAGTATCACACCAAATCCAAACACCAATATGTCCCAGAAGAGACTGGCTGATGAACAGAGAGATAAAACTGAGATAATAATGTTCAAAAAACCAATATGTCCCAGAAAGCTTATACAAATGCCAAAGAATAAAACCAGCTGAAAAAACCAAAAAAAAACATTGCCTTGCAAATCCAAATTCAGTATGAGCATAAAAATGATGCTCGTACACATCCTCTGCCATTGTTATATTGCCCGATTTTTACTTATGAATGTTTCAGTAATGGGTCCAATCATGTTAACATGAAAACTTTAACTTTTCTCAATAAGAGATTCAAGAAAAGTCAAATTTATAGAACTATAAGTCAAAGAATATGAGTAACAGTAGCATTTTCATTAAGAAATCAAACAGTATGATTAACACAATATTCTGGCAATTAAAACATAAGTTAGAATTCAACTCCAAAAATACGATTGAGAAGGATTAAACAACACTTAATCATAAACACATTTGACACATACGATACATCACCAGGAAAGGAAACATACTCTTACGTCTCTTAAACATATGCAACAAGAAAATTAAACCACAATTACAAACATCTTTAACAACTTAACATTTATCTAACTACGACATGCACTGCTCCTTGTAGCTGTTACTCTCAACTTCACCATACAAGCTTGATGATAGACCTGAAAGAGTTCAAAAATAAAACCATGTTAGTGATGACTTATTAACAAACTCACGTAAAATCATATTCTGCAAAAGGAGAGAACAAAGTACCTTATATATTTTGAAGCACATCGAGAATACGCTGCAACTCATTGACAACAATTTCAATTTTTGATCGTTGGGGTGGGGAATCCATAGAGCATGATACTCCAATCTTGATAGTTGCAACCAAACATTCTTCCACTTTCTTTGCATTCGCTTCTGTACTTTGCAACACAATTGCATCATCATCAATAACATCGATTACATGATCTGGTAATGCCATGTAAGCAAATTTATGAAGGCTAAGATCTTCATTGAACATGTTGTCCGTTGGCTTTTTCCCGGTCATCACCTCTAGTAATAATATTCCAAAACTGTAGACGTCCCCACAACTAGTCATCTCGCTCCCGATACCATACTCTGCAAATTAAAATGAACAGTTAGTTTACAAAACTGTAATCTGCAAGTACAAATATAAGCATCATGGAATACAAGAATCATATATTACCTGGAGGTGCATAACCAATTGTTCCTTTAATCCCGGTTGAGCTGTGGTTTAAGTCCGTACCAAGTAGTGGAGCTAAACCAAAGTCTCCAACATGAGCCACCATATCATCATCAAGTAGAATGTTACTAAGCTTCAAGTCACCATGAACAATCGTTGTTTGGCAGCGGTTGTGAAGATAATCAAGCGCGGTTGCAACATCTCTCAGAATATTTATTCTTTGAAGAAGGTTGAGTTTCGATGCATATGCACTTGAATGAAGCCAATCGTGTACACTTCCATTGGGCATAAACTCGTAAACCAGAGCTTTAAAATCATTGCCTTGGAAATCAGTACTTGAACATGAAGTTATTATCTTCAACAGATTACGGTGTCTAATATTACGCCATGCTTCACATTCTGCTATAAAGCTTTTGTGTGCTCCTCGACTTTGAAGATGTAGAACTTTAACTGCAACAGATTTATCATCATTAGAATCGAGGATTCCCTTATAAACAGAGCTGTGCCCACCCTCGCCAATCAAATTTGCTGTAGAGAACCCATCAGTAGCCTTGAGAAGCTGATTGTATGAAACTTTCAAGAACCTTTCATTCCCTGAAGAACTCAAGTTTAACCAAACCACCACAAAGCCTATTGTTCCCCAAAACCGAAAATGCACTTGCATTTGCAAACACTCCTACAACCGGTACTTCACCCTCAAAATCATTAAAGGATAGGTTCAAAAACTCTAAGGAAAACCATTTATCTAAGAATTGGGGAATTTTTCCTGATAAATTATTTTGAGAAATGTCGAGTACCTCCAATCCTCTCAATGAACCTAATGAAGATGGTATTATGCCTTGAAATATGTTGCGTCGTAGGTTTAACATTGTAAGGCTAATGCATTCACCAAGGCTACTAGTAATGGTGCCTGACAAATTATTAAAAGATAAATCGAGTTCGCTCAACATCTTGAGATGTTTAATCTGACAGGCTGTTGTGAGAAAGATCTAAATAATTTGTTAGTGATGGGAGTTGAAGAAGTTGCTTGGGTATTTTACCACTGAGTCTATTGTCGGTAAGGTTTAACAGATAAAGTTCTTTACAGTTCCCAAGGCTTGATGGAATATGGCCTTCTAATTTGTTGGAATATAAATAAAGTTCAGTCAACAATGATAGGTTCCCAATGGCATCAGGGATAGGCCCTGAAAATTGATTGCTATCTAGACCAAGACGTTGTAGCTTTTGTAGGTTACCAATGGTAGTGGGAATTCTTCCTTTGAATCTATTATCTCCTAAACCTAAAGTGGTCAAACCAACTAGACTACCTATACTTGAAGGTAGGCTTCCAAATAATTGATTGCCTGCTAAATGTAGAAAGCTGAGTTGATCAGAGAGATTACCTATTGATATAGGAAGCACTCCTATAAGGTTGCAATTATAAAGCTCTAAAGTTACTAATTTGGTGCAGTTTTTCAAAGAATCGAAAAACCTCATGTCATCAGCTTCTCCACGTCCATGGAAGTTGTTATAACTTAAGTAAATTAAATTTATATCTCTTAGTTTTGAAAAGTCGATAGTCAACTTCCCACTAAAATTGTTGTCACCCATTTCAAGAAGTCCTAATTTAGAACAATTAGAAAGAGAAGGTGGAAGAACTCCGGTCAGTTCATTATCCTTTAACTGAAGGAGCTCAAGATTTGGGAGTTGATTACCAATTTCTGAAGGAAGACTACCAGTGAGGTGATTAGTAGATAAAGAAAAATTAACTAGGAGTGAGAGGTTGAAAAGGGAATGACGGATGCTTCCATATAAGTTGCAGCCACCAGAGTAAAATTCCGTCAAGCTTTTCCAGTGACCCAAGGTATCTGGAATTCTCCCGCCCAACGGGTTCCCAGCAGCATAGAACACTTCCATTGATGTGATATTCCCCAAGAAAGGTGGGATTCCACCTGTTAACTTATTTTTGTGAATTCCAAGAAAAACAAGTTTCAAGAGTAAACTCACCTCCTTGGGTATGCTTCCAGTTAGCTCATTTTGATAGAGCCGAAGGTCTTCGAGGTTAGAACAACGAGACAAGTTTGTTGGAATGACTCCACCGAATTTGTTTATACTGAGAGATAGAGCACGTAGCCTAGATAGACGACCAAGTTCATGAGGAATGGTTCCTTGAAAGCTGTTGTTCCGGAGAGAAAGCTTACGGAGGAAGCTGAGGTTTCCTACATGAGGAGACAACGAGCCTTCTAGGCCTTGCGAAACCAGTCGTAAAACAGTCACTCGTTTGTGCCGCTTTCCACATGAAATACCACTCCAGTCACAGAAATGAAAGGAATGGTTCCACGAGGTTAGAACATTGTATGGATCATGGGTGATCTTTGACTTAAATGACAACAATGCATGATAATCAGTCTCATTACCGTCATATGAAGCAGAGACGGTGGCGGAAGTAAGACATGTTATCGCGAGACCGTAAAAAAGAAAAGAAATAAGAGAGGAAGATGATAAGTGAATTATTGCTTGTGGTGACTTCATTTTTGTAAATTTACTTAAAATTATGAGAACAAGTATTGGCTTTTTATACTCACTTTTTGCATGTTATCAGTTTGTGACATGCAAGTGTGCAAGTGGTGATATGAATGGCTTCTACAAATTCCTTATCATCTAGACCAAGACTTTTAAGAAGGCTTGGGATATGCAAGCTTATCACATTAATTATTTAACCTATGGTCTATCATCCACACATTCATTCTCGGCTTGACCAAGACTTGGGATAGGGAAGCTTATCACATTAATTATTTAACATATAGTCTATCATCCACACATTCATTCTCAGCTTGACCAAGACTTGGGATAAGGATGCTTATCACATTATTAACTATTTTCCATGTATAATCGACTTTTAAGAAGACTTGGGAGATGGAAGACTACACTTATATTGCATATATCGTTGAAAAGTAATTGTAAGCGACATAGAACGTATAACATCATCAAATAACACTCAAAACTCTAAACATTTTATGAAGAAGAATTAGTATATTTAAATGAAGAATATGAAATTTTTTCATATTTTGTAAGAAAGTATAAATGGCAGTTGATTTATTTGCTTAATTTTATTATATATATTTTAAAAGGTTAAGGTGATAAATTATTAGAAAAATACTTATGGTGTGATGACGATGGCACGGCCATGTTCACTAGAACATATGAACAATACTTTACCTTTTTAATATGTAATGCAAAGAGTAAGAGCATATTTAAATAAAGTGTAGCTTTTACTTAAATTTAAACTTCATATCATTTACATTATATTTTACCAAAAAATAACAACTAAGTTCACTTTTGGATTGAAACAAAAATTTTGTTTGGAGTGATGATGGATTGGGTCGTAGCCATTTTATCATTTTATAGGAAACATCTATGGTTTTTCTCAATGTTACATAATATAACATACATACGGCACTCAGCTTTTGTTTCTTGATCAAATTATGTTAGAATTTTGGTATGCATGTGAGTGTTAATAATAAAACCATCCTGATATATTCTCTGAATCGTGTAGAGATCACTTTTAGATTAAAGTATTTCGACCCTACATGACTCGAGTATCATGAAATCCTCAATTGGATAATTCAAAATCGCGCTTTTTTAAGGCACGAGAAAAGAAAGCAAAACACTGAAAGTTGTTATGTGCGTTCTGTTTGGAAGAGATCAATCCTGAGATAGAAAACATAACCGATAGTTAGTTAAATTCGGTTAAAAATCAGTTGGTGAATAAAGTCACACATATTGGGAAAATGTGTGTCTTTTGGTGGGAAAAAATGGTTGGAGGGAAAAGCGAGACCCCAACAAGGGGCTCTGCTCCTTGACCCGGCAAGGGGACGCGGCCCCTTGACCCTGCACTTAGTTATGGCGACATCAAGCTAGCTAGAATGAGTGTGGACTCCGCACCTCGTAACTCGACTATAAGCTATACCTGACTAAGCTCTTGATCTCAAGTAAATGACAATTACACAAAATATAACTGATGACACTAAAATCACCAACAAATGACACTTGTAATCTTATATAAAAAGAATGCACATATGTAGTGCTATACTGTAAACACCAACCGCGACGCAAACAATTTGCATGTTAACGGTTTGTGATCGACATGCAAATGGTGAAATGAATGGCTTCCACAAATTCCTTATCATCTTGAACAAGACTTTTAAGAGATTATGATTTTTTCAAATATTAATGTTTAACGTCCGCTACACGTAAATTGTGAAGAGAATGCCATCCACAAATTCCTTATCGGCTTGATCTAGTTTCTATGTATACTCAGAGAAGACTTTTAAGAAGACTTGAGATTGGTATAATATACTTGAAAGTACATTGATGCGTTGAAATAAAAACATCACATGATATTCAATGAATTGAATATCGGACTTATCCCAAACTACATGATGTTACTTTATGGATATTGTTATTAAGTAAATCATGAAAAGTTGTCCTCAGACTTGAGATACCAGATAACTGTTATGAATGTAGTGCATTATGTGGAACAATTTAACGCACGTAACTGGTAGTCATAAGGATTCTTTTCAGAATTGTTACAAGATTCATGGGTTATGCTTATAGTCAAGATATAATTTGTTCATTCACATTTATTTTGAAGTTTAATACTGCTGGGCCCCTCGTAGGGTTGACAAGATGTTTGTGTGGCCACGCTCAAGATCTCCTTTGAATATGTTCAAAAGATTTGGTAATCTTGCACAATCACAAACAACGAGAAACAGAATAGTTAAATAAATAATGACTTAGATCCGTATCTTTATTTAACGTATTATTAGTAACAAAAGAATAATAATAATGATGAATCATTAAAAGGTTTTCCAGGAGACCTTACTCGAGTTATACTAGAGGCATCGAAGTGTTGCTAGACGCTAACCGATGTGATCACACAATTAAAATATGTCCAAGTGGGAGCTGTTAGTTTTGTGAACATAATTTAGTAATTGTGTGTTAGGATCGAACTCGTGATCACGGGATTGCAAACTTTACCTATGAAGAGTAAATGAATAATAATTATTTATAAAAAGTTATAATTAATTATTATATACACAAAGCACATAACGACACCGTTAGTATTTAACCGATAATGACTAACGACCGTTAACTAAATAAAAGGAAAAATTATAGAGTGATAATTGGAAAGTCGGAAAGGTTCTGGATCCTTCTTTTTGGTCCATAACCGGGATTGGGGATAACCCAATCCTTCACAAACTTGGACTTCAAGTTATCTCACCTATATATACAAGGCCTAGGTTCATTCTTTGGTACACATAGTAATACCTAAACCTTGTTTCCTTTTTCCTTGGTGTTTGGCCGATCGACTACAATCCCTCCAAGGGATCGATTGGTTTTTTTTATAAAACAAATTGTTTGGTTTTCGATTTGTGTTCTAATTTACTAGCATAACGTTTACTTGGTATTAGTATGTGTGTACAAGAACATGATTCAATCACATTATTGATTGAATCTTGGATTGAATTACAAAACGATAAGGGGTAATTCATTAATCCGCATATAAACCCTAATTAGGGTTCTTAGTGATTAATTGAATAATTGATTCTTGTGTGCCTAGAATCAAAAGGTACGCATACTTTTAATGTTTGGTTAATTAGTTTACATATTATATGATCCTATACGCTTCCGCATGTGTACATGATGTTTATTGTTTATATTTATAAAGTAGTCATGGTATATAATTCCAAAAATATTATTGCGAGACCATAAAAGAGAAAAGTAATACGAGAGGAAGATGATAAGTGAATTATTGCTTGTGGTGGCTTCATTTTGGAAAATGTACTTAAATTATAACAACAAGCATTGGCTTTTTACACTTAGTTTTGCATGTTAACGTACGTGACATGAAACTGGTGAAATGAATGGCTTCCACAAATTCCTTATCATGTTTGTGCCGCTTTCCACATGAAATACCACTCTAGTCACAGAAATGAAAGGAATGGTTCCACGAGGTTAGAACATTGTATGGATCATGGGTGATCTTTGACTTAAATGACAACAATGCATGATAATCAGTCTCATTACCGTCATATGAAGCAGAGACAGTGGCGGAAGTAAGACATGTTATCTCGAGACCGTAAAAAAGAAAAGAAATAAGAGAGGAAGATGATAAGTGAATTATTGCTTGTGGTGACTTTATTTTTGGAAATTTACTTAAAATTATGAGAACATGTATTGGCTTTTTATACTCAGTTTTTGCATGTTATCAGTTTGTGACATGCAAGTGTGCAAGTGGTGAAATGAATGGCTTCCACAAATTCCTTATCATCTAGACCAAGACTTTTAAGAAGTCTTGGGATATGCAAGCTTATCACATTAATTATTTAACCTATGGTCTATCATCCACACATTCATTCTCAGCTTGACCAAGACTTGGGATAGGGAAGCTTATCACATTAATTATTTAACATATGGTCTATCATCCACACATTCATTCTCAGCTTGACCAAGACTTGGGATAAGGATGCTTATCACATTATTAACTATTTTCCATGTATAATCGACTTTTAAGAAGACTTGGGAGATGGAAGACTACACTTATATTGCATATATCGTAGAAAAGTAATTGTAAGTGACATAGAACGTATAACATCATCAAATAACACTCAAAACACTAAACATTTTATGAAGAAGAATTAATATATTTAAATGAAGAATATCAAAAAATTTCATATTTTGTAAGAAAGTATAAATGGCAGTTGATTTATTTGCTTAATTTTATTATATATATTTTAAAAGGTTAAGGTGATAAATTATTAGAAAAATACTTATGGTGTGATGACGATGGCATGGCCATGTTTACTAGAACATATGAACAATACTTTACCTTTTTAATATGTAATGCAAAGAGTAAGAGCATATTTAAATAAAGTGTAGCTTTTACTTAAATTTAAACTTCATATCATTTACATTATATTTTACCAAAAAATATCAATTAAGTTCACTTTTGGATTGAAACAAAAATTTTGTTTGGAGTGATGATGGATTGGGTCGTAGCCATTTTATCATTTTATAGGAAACATCTACGGTTTTTCTGAATGTTACATAATATAACATACATACGGCACTCAGCTTTTGTTTCTTGATCAAATTATGTTAGAATTTTGGTGTGCGTGTGAGGGTTAATAATAAAACAATCCTGATATATTCTCTGAATCGTGTAGAGATCACTTTTAGATTAAAGTATTTCGACCCTACATGACTCGAGTATCATGAAATCCTCAATTGGATAATTCAAAATCGCGCTTTTTTAAGGCACGAGAAAAGAAAGCAAAACACTGAAAGTTGTTATGTGCGTTCTGTTTGGAAGAGATCAATCCTGAGATAGAAAACATAACCGATAGTTAGTTAAATTCGGTTAAAAATCAGTTGGTGAATAAAGTCACACATGTTGGGAAAATGTGTGTCTTTTGGTGGGAAAAAATGGTTGGAGGGAAAAGCGAGACCCCAACAAGGGGCTCTGCTCCTTGACCCGGCAAGGGGACGCGGCCCCTTGACCCTGCACTTAGTTATGGCGACATCAAGCTAGCTAGAATGAGCGTGGACTCCGCACCTCGTAACTCGACTATAAGCTATACCTGACTAAGCTCATGATCTCAAGTAAATGACAATTACACAAAATATAAGTGATGACACTAAAATCACCAACAAATGACACTTGTAATCTTATAAAAAGAATGCACAGATGTAGTGCTATACTGTAAACACCAACCGCGACGCAAACAATTTGCATGTTAATAGTTTGTGATCGACATGCAAATGGTGAAATGAATGGCTTCCACAAATTCTTTATCATCTTGAACAAGACTTTTAAGAGATTATGATTTTTTCAAATATTAATGTTTAACGTCCGCTACACGTAAATTGTGAAGAGAATGTCATCCACAAATTCCTTATCGGCTTGATCTAGTTTCTATGTATACTCAGAGAAGACTTTTAAGAAGACTTGAGATTGGTATAATATACTTGAAAGTACATTGATGCGTTGAAATACAAACATCACATGATATTCAATGAATTGAATATAGGACTTATCCCAAACTACATGATGTTACTTTATGGATATTGTTATTAAGTAAATCATGAATAGTTATCCTCAGACTTGAGATACCAGATAACTGTTATGAATGTAGTGCATTATGTGGAACAATTTAACGCACGTAACTGGTAGTCATAAGGATTCTTTTCAGAATTGTTACAAGATTCATGGGTTATGCTTGTAGTCAAGATATAATTTGTTCATTCACATTTATTTTGAAGTTTAATACTGCTGGGCCCCTCGTAGGGTTGACAAGATGCTTGTGTGGCCACGCTCAAGATCTCCTTTGAATATGTTCAAAAGATTTGATAATCTTGCTCAATCACAAACAACGAGAAACAGAATAGTTAAATAAATAATGACTTAGATCCGTATCTTTATTTAACGTAGTATTAGTAACAAAAGAATAATAATAATGATGAATCATTCAAAGGTTTTCCAGGAGACCTTACTCGAGTTGTACTAGAAGCATCGAAGTGCTGCTAGACGCTAACCGATGTGATCACACTATTAAAATATGTCCAAGTGGGAGCTGTTAGTTTTGTAAACATAATTTCGTAATTGTGTGTTAGGATCGAACTCGTGATCACGGGATTGCAAACTTTACCTATGAAGAGTAAATGAATAATAATTATTTATAAAAAGTTATAATTAATTATTATATACACAAAGCACATAACGACACCGTTAGTATTTAACCGATAATGACTAACGACCGTTAACTAAATAAAAGGAAAAATTATAGAGTGATAATTGGAAAGTCGGAAAGGTTCTGGATCCTTCTTTTTGGTCCATAACCGGGACTGGGGATAACCCAATCCTTCACAAACTTGGACTTCAAGTTATCTCACATATATATACAAGGCCTAGGTTCATTCTTTTGTACACATATTAATACCTAAACCTTGTTTTCTTTTTCCTTGGTGTTTAGCCGATCGACTACAATCCCTCCAAGGGATTGATTGGTTGTTTTTATAAAACAAATTGTTTGATTTTCGATTCATGTTCTAAATTACTAGCATAACGTTTACTTGGTATTAGTACGTGTGTACAAGAACGTGATTCAATCACATTATTGATTGAATCTTGGATTGAATTACAAAACGATAAGGGGTAATTCATTAATCCACATATAAACCCTAATTAGGGTTCTTAGTGATTAATTGAATAATTGATTCTTGTTTGGCTAGAATCAAAAGGTACGCATACTTTTAATGTTTGGTTAATTAGTTTACATATTATATGATCTTATACGCTTCCGCATGTGTACATGATGTTTATTGTTTATATTTATAAAGTAGTCATGGTATATAATTCAAACAATATTATTGCGAGACCATAAAAGAGAAAAGTAATACGAGAGGAAGATGATAAGTGAATTATTGCTTGTGGTGTCTTCATTTTGGAAAATGTACTTAAATTATAAGAACAAGCATTGGCTTTTTACACTTAGTTTTGCATGTTAACGTACGTGACATGAAACTGGTGAAATGAATGGCTTCCACAAATTCCTTATCATGTTTGTGCCGCTTTCCACATGAAATACAACTCTAGTCAAAGAAATGAAAGGAATGGTTCCACGAGGTTAGAACATTGTATGGATCATGGGTGATCTTTGACTTAAATGACAACAATGCATGATAATCAGTCTCATTACCGTCATATGAAGCAGAGACAGTGGCGAAAGTAAGACATGTTATCGCGAGACCGTAAAAAAGAAAAGAAATAAGAGAGGAAGATGATAAGTGAATTATTGCTTGTGGTGACTTCATTTTTGGAAATTTACTTAAAATTATGAGAACAAGTATTGGCTTTTTATACTCAGTTTTTGCATGTTATCAGTTTGTGACATGCAAGTGTGCAAGTGGTGATATGAATGGCTTCCACAAATTCCTTATCATCTAGACCAAGACTTTTAAGAAGTCTTGGGATATGCAAGCTTATCACATTAATTATTTAACCTATGGTCTATCATCCACACATTCATTCTCGGCTTGACCAAGACTTGGGATAGGGAAGCTTATCACATTAATTATTTAACATATGGTCTATCATCCACACATTCATTCTCACCTTGACCAAGACTTGGGATAGGGAAGCTTATCACATTATTAACTATTTTCCATGTATAATCGACTTTTAAGAAGACTTGGGAGATGGAAGACTACACTTATATTGCATATATCGTAGACAAGTAATTGTAAGTGAAATAGAACGTATAACATCATCAAATAACCCTCTAAACATTTTATGAAGAAGAATTAATATATTTAAATGAAGAATATGAAAATTTTTCATATTTTGTAAGAAAGTATAAATGGCAGTTGATTTATTTGCTTAATTTTATTATATATATTTTAAAAGGTTAAGGTGATAAATTATTAGAAAAATACTTATGGTGTGATGACGAGGCACGGCCGTGTTCACTAGAACATATGAACAATACTTTACCTTTTTAATATGTAATGCAAAGAGTAAGAGCATATTTAAACAAAGTGTAGCTTTTACTTAAATTTAAACTTCATATCATTTACATTATATTTTACCAAAAAAATAACAATTAAGTTCACTTTTGGATTGAAACAAAAATTTTGTTTGGAGTGATGATGGATTGGGTCATAGCCATTTTATCATTTTATAGGAAACATCTATGGTTTTTCTCAATGTTACATAATATAACATACATACGGCACTCAGCTTTTGTTTCTTGATCAAATTATGTTAGAATTTTGGTGTGCGTGTGAGTGTTAATAATAAAACAATCCTGATATATTCTCTGAATCGTGTAGAGATCACTTTCAGATTAAAGTATTTCGACCCTACATGACTCGAGTATCATGAAATCCTCAATTGGATAATTCAAAATCGTACTTTTTTAAGTCACGAGAAAACAAAGAAAAACACTGAAAGTTGTTATGTGCGTTCTGTTTGGAAGAGATCAATCCTGAGATAGAAAACATAACCGATAGTTAGTTAAATTCGGTTAAAATTAGTTGGTGAACAAAGTCACACGTGCTGGGAAAATGTGTGTCTTTTGGTGGGAAAAAATGGTTGGAGGGAAAAGCGAGACCCCAACAAGGGGCTCTGCTCCTTGACCTGGCAAGGGGACGCGGCCCCTTGACCCTGCACTTAGTTATGGCGGCATCAAGCTAGCTAGAATGAGTGTAGACTCCGCACCTCGTAACTCGACTATAAGCTATACCTGACTAAGCTCTTGATCTCAAGTAAATGACAATTACACAAAATATAACTGATGACACTAAAATCACCAACAAATGACACTTGTAATCTTATATAAAAAGAATGCACATATGTAGTGCTATACTGTAAACACCAACCGCGACGCAAACAATTTGCATGTTAACGGTTTGTGATCGACATGCAAATGGTGAAATGAATGGCTTCCACAAATTCCTTATCATCTTGAACAAGACTTTTAAGAGACTATGATTTTTCAAATATTAATGTTTAACGTCCGCTACACCTAAATTGTGAAGAGAATGCCATCCACAAATTCCTTATCGGCTTGATCTAGTTTCTATGTATACTCAGAGAAGACTTTTAAGAAGACTTGAGATTGGTATAATATACTTGAAAGTACATTGATGCGTTGACATACAAACTTCACATGATATTCAATGAATTGAATATAGGACTTATCCCAAACTACATGATGTTACTTTATGGATATTGTTATTAAGTAAATTATGAATAGTTATCCTCAGACTTGAGATACCAGATAACTGTTATGAATGTAGTGCATTCTGTGGAACAATTTAACGCACGTAACTGGTAGTCATAAGGATTGTTTTCGAAATTGTTACAAGATTCATGGGTTATGCTTGTAGTCAAGATAGAATTTGTTCATTCACATTTATTTTGAAGTTTAATACTGCTGGGCCCCTCGTAGGGTTGACAAGATGTTTGTGTGGCCACGCCCAAGATTTCCTTTGAATATGTTCAAAAGATTTGGTAATCTTGCTCAATCACAAACAATGAGAAACAGAATAGTTAAATAAAGAATGACTTAGATCCATATCATTATTTAACGTAGTATTAGTAACAAAAAATAATAATAATGATGAATCATTCAAAGGTTTTCCAGGAGACCTTACTCGAGTTGTACTAGAGGTATCGAAGTGCTGCTAGACGCTAACCGATGTGATCACACTATTAAAATATGTCCAAGTGGGAGCTGTTAGTTTTGTGAACATAATTTAGTAGTTGTGTGTTAGGATCGAACTCGAGATCACGGGATTGCACACTTTACGTATGAAGAGTAAATGAATAATAATTATTTATAAAAATTTATAATTAATTATTATATACACAAAACACATAACGACACCGTTAGTATTTAACCGATAATGACTAAGACCGTTAACTAAATAAAAGGAAAGAATTATAGAGTGATAATTGGAAAGTCGGAAAGGTTCTGGATCCTTCTTTTTGGTCCATAACCGGGATTTGGGATAACCCAATCCTTCACAAACTTGGACTTCAATTTATCTCACCTATATATACAAGGCCTAGGTTCATTCTTTGGTATCTTTTGTACACATAGTAATACCTAAACCTTGTTTTCTTTTTCCTTGGTGTTTGGCCGATCGACTACAATCCCTCCAAGGGATCGATTGGTTGTTTTTATAAAACAAATTGTTTGGTTTTCGATTTGTGTTCTAATTTACTAGCATAACATTTACTTGGTATTAGTACGTGTGTACAAGAACATGATTCAATCACATTATTGATTGAATTTTGGATTGAATTACAAAACGATAAGGGGTAATTCATTAATCCACATATAAACCCTAATTAGGGTTCTTAGTGATTAATTGAATAATTGATTCTTGTTTGGCTAGAATCAAAAGGTACGCATACTTTTAATGTTTGGTTAATTAGTTTACATATTATATGATCATATACGCTTTCGCATGTGTACTTGATGTTTATTGTTTATATTTATGAAGTAATCATGGTATATAATTCCAACAATATTATCGCGAGACCATAAAAGAGAAAAGTAATACGAGAGGAAGGTGATAAGTGAATTATTTCTTGTGGTGGCTTCATTTTGGAAAATGTACTTAAATTATAAGAACAAGCATTGGCTTTTTACACTTAATTTTGGATGTTAACGTACGTGACATGAAACTGGTGAAATGAATGGCTTTCACAAATTCCTTATCATGTTAACCAAGACTTTTCATTGAGAATATAGTTTTATAGCAATTATTAATTGGCGATAAAGACACCTCTACAATCGTTTATATATAGGATGGACCAATATTAGCAAATAAGATGAAAAGATTATAATAACAAAAAGTTTAGTATAAACAATTAGTAACAATAACTAATAAGAAAATCATAAATTCCTTTATTATACTTTGTTGTTGAGGCACTTATCTAGTACAAGCTTCAAACTCAAAGAGACTGATATTTTCTAAATTTAATGTTTAACGTTAGCGACATGCAATTTGTGAGGAGAATGCCATCCACAAATTCCTTATCAGCTTGAGCAAAACAATATTTGATTGATACTAGTTTGTATGTATACTCAGAGAAGACTTTTAAGAAGACTTGGAATTGGGAAGACGGCATTTAAATTTCATTGTGACGTTAATCATGCAACCCAAGTTGCACGACTAGCATCACCTATGGTCTATAATCACCGAAGACTTTTAAGAAGACTTGGGATAGGGTTTTAACGCTAATTATGCAACCTATGGTCTATTATCCACATATTCCTGCCCGGCTTGGCCAAGACAATTTGATTGATAATAACTATTTTCCATGTATAATCGATCACAGGAGACTTCTAAAAAGACTTGCGATATGGAAGACTACACATATATTGTATACTGTATCATAGTTGCAAGAGTAATTATAAAATGTTGACGTAAAAGCTAAACACATCTACTTAGCGTGTTTCAAATAGGAGTGTTTAAACAAAATTCAAAATCTAAACCCTCGTGGCTAAACACTATTTTTCAAAAACAGTCGCCAAACACTGTTTCTTATTAAATTTCCTAAGCACAATTATCAGATATCTGAGACATGGATATATAGTTTCATAAAGTAGTAACAAGTAACAACAAACAATTAGTAGAAACAAAATCAATGAACGAATGTGAATGACAACATATATAATAAGTAGATGATGTGATACATACGCGTGTTGCGCGTGTAAATTTGGGGTTTACATAATCCACTACAAGAAAAAGGGCTTTAGTGGCGACAGTAAAATCTTTATTGCATATGTTTCTGCATATGTTTTCAAGAATAACGGTACAAAATAAAAGAAAGAAAAAGTTGTTTGACAACAATTGTAGAATCCCTATGTGGCGAATCTACTTCTACCAATGTATCAAGCATCCAAACTTCAGCTACACATCATCTCGAGCCTCAACGTAATCTGCAAAGACCGAAGCTTCTCCTCTTTATCACACAAACAAGATAGAACTATGATGATGAACACACTCACAAGATCTTTAAGAACAATAAGAGTAGTATGGATCGTATGTTATAAGTTTTGGTCGAATGTTTATAAGCTTCAAAGAAAGGAAGTAAACAATGACAAGGGGAAACACACACACTCTCTTACAAACTAATGAGGTATCACCTACTAAAGAAATGAGAAGTGTGTGTGTATATACGTACCAGCCAACACAAAGGCTTTTGTGGGCTTTTACTTGGGCCTTGAGTGGGTTAGTGTATGTATTACACTTTTGCATTTTACATACACTTAAAACTAATACCACTAACCCACAAACTTAACTACTTATTACATTAGACACTTAAGATCCTAAAACAAATGACCATCACTTTTACAATTAACTAAATTAATTGCTAACAATCTCCCCCTAAGGGATGGTCATTTCAGTGATGCTCCCGTGATTGTTCTTTTGCCTTCAATGACTTGAACTTTGTGTGTCAATGTAATAAGTCTTCATTCTATGTTCCTTCATGCACTGTGATCTTCAAAGAATCATCTCTTGGTCGTTCTTGCCTTGATCTACTTATTCTGATCCACATGCGTCGTCATAGCAGATGATGATGGTGGATGGACTTTCGTCGGTACCTGCATAAGACAGTTAGCAATAAATCGTCCAGCGGCCATCATGTCGTGTGGCAAGATCTTTTAGATATCATTAAGACTCATACAACTTGTATCCTTTTGATGAACACAAGTGTATTGCATAGGAGGTCTTCCTAAGAGATATTTTGATGAATCTCATGTCTCTAGACTCAATAATGTGCATTTTGGTTTTAGTCATCGGAGGCATGGAGTAGAGTGAAACCTTTTCAATATCAACACATCTCGGAGTGAGAGGTCGATAGATTATGTAGTGTTCTCCGTGAGAAATGAAACAAATATCTTTTAAGAGATATCTGAGTGGATAGGAGGGGTGGTGCAATGCGTCACTGGGTCCATGACGTCTTATCTTCAATACGAGTATCACCTTAGTGAGTACCGATAGCAAATGTATTGACCTGGTTACTGACCTAAGTTTTCATGGAGGGTTATTTCTTTTCACCTTTTCATTAAACTTTTCTTTTTCATTCTTCAACCCCTTCTTTCTCCTTTCTCATTATACTCCTTTTTTCAATCTTTCCTAAGGACTTCTAATGCTAAGCAATTGGAATTGTCCTTGGGTAGATCCCTCCGGTTCTGGCGGATCATTGGACATAACCTAATCATAATCACCTTATTACTCCATGATTATCCTAGATTATAGATCACATACCATAAAACCTTTTTATGAAAAATCTCTCAAAGTGTCTATGAGAAAACACATTTTGTTAACACATTGAGAGTTTTGCATTTTTGAAACACTCCCCCTTCACATGTGCGCATGCATTTTTGAATTAAATTGCACATGTTGGGTAGAGTTTGCACATTTGAAATGATTGATTTTCAATGAACATGACCTTCGCGAGATACGCTTACATCACTAGTTAGACTAGCTTGAAATTATTACCCGTCCCAGTCATATTCAAAGATCATCTCTCGAATTGGTACATTCTACTCAGACAAGTCCTTTACGAGACACGCTTACATCACTGGTAAACCATCTTGAAATTATTCCCCGTCCCGGACATGTCTTTTCAATAACCGACATTTAGTTTCGTCAATTCGAGGGTTATCACTGAGTCTTGAGATTCCAACCACAAAAACTTTTTGATCACATTTTAGTCACGTCCTCTCCCCCTTATACCAAATTGCCACTTAATCTCCCCCTCAAAAATATCATGAAGTGACATTTTTGAAAAACAGTTAATTAAAATGAAACGTTTTGGAGAGACGGACTTACTTTAGCGTGAAATTGGAACATTTTCTTTTTGAACTCCCCCGTAAACAAAGCATATTATTAAACGTTTGTGTTTAAAAGCAGTTTAAGTGTCTCAGAGGAAGTTGATGTGAGCACAAAATTTATGTATAAAGATTTTGAAAAATCCTTTTAAAACAATTTTGATTAAGTGCTCACGGGTTTTTGCTTTTTGCCTTTAACATTGCGAGTCCTGATCGGAAATAATCAGAAGTCATTCAATGTGGCACGGGCTTCGTACTGAAATGCACGAAAGCCATCTGATTAGAAATTTTAGAGACGACATGTTTTAAAACATAAAAAAAAAGAACTCCCGCTCAAGCATCTGTACATGCCCGTATCATTGTTGAATGACATTTCTAGATACGTTCAGAATATTGATTAGACGAGAGACATGTCGTGAGAAGAATATTTTTGGTTTTTGAGTTTTATAATTTTTATGGTTTTTTTTTTTTTTTTTTTTTTTGAAATTTTCTATATTTACAGTATAGATTTTAACAAGTATATATTTACAAAAATATTTACATGCGAAGCTTGTTGATATAAATCAAGAAGATTCGAGAAGACTTTCTAACTCTTCGGGAGTTAGGCTTCGCATTCCAATTCGACGAACAAAGTTTTGAAACCGCTCTTTTGGGAGGGCTTTAGTAAATAGATCGGCGAGTTGATATTCAGTCTTCACGAAAAATAATTCAACCGTACCCTCTTCGACGTGTTCCTTTATGAAGTGATAGCAGACTCTAATATGCTTGGTCTTTGAGTGTTGCACTGGATTGCACGAGATGGCTATGACACTTTTCGAGTCGCAATACAAAGGTATGTGGTCGAAAAAGAAACCATAATCTGTGAGTTGTGTTCTCATCCAAAGAACTTGAGCATAACACGCAGAAAGAGACACATACTCGGCTTCTACGGTTGATAAAGCAGTACAGTCTTGTTTTCCTGACGACCAGCCTACTAGTTTTTCTCCCAGAAATTGTGCTCCGCCTTATGTACTTTTCGCTGTAACTTGACATCCAACATGATCAGCATCTGAAAAGGCAACTAGTGTAAACTCCGAATCCTTTGGATACCAAAGTCCCATGTTAATGGTTCTTCGTAGGTATCTAAAGATCCGTTTAACCTCTTGGAGGTGAAGTTCGGTAGGCCTTGCCTGAAACCGTGCTAATAAACACACAGCAAAATGTATATCGGGGCGACTAGCAGTTAAGTACATGAGAGACCCAATCATGCTCTGATATTTCTTCGGATCCATGGGTTTCCCGTGTAGATCAGCGCCTATTTTGGGTGAAGTGACCATTGGAGTACCAACAGAGTCACAATTTTCCATTCCATGTTTTTTCAAGAACTCAATTGTATATTTAGCTTGATTAAGAAAAATACCACGTGAGGATTGATGAATTTGTAAACCCAAAAAGAATTTTAATTCTCCCATCATGGACATTTCAAATTTACTTTTCATGAGATTTTCAAAATGTTTTGAATGTTGCGGATTAGTGGACCCAAAAATTATGTCGTCCACGTAAATCTAAACAATCAAAATGTCATTTTTGTATTTTCTTCTAAACAAGGTCAGGTCAATTGTTCCTTTGGTGAAATTATTATGAAGTAGAAAAGATGATAATTCGTCATACCACGCCCGTGGGGCTTGTTTCAAACCATAGATTGCTTTCTTTAGCTTGTAGACGTATTCCGGATGATCTTTGTCAACGAATCCATCTGGCTGACTCACGTACACTTCTTCTTTCAGAGTTCCATTCAAGAAAGCCGTCTTGATGTCCATCTGATAAACTATGATGTTCTTGTGAGCAGCATATGCTAACAAAATCCTGATTGCTTCAACCCTTGCGACTGGTGCTAATGACTCTTCAAAATCTATCCCTTCTTCCTGTCTGTATCCCTTTGCCGCTAGACGAGCTTTGTTGTGAATGACAGTCATTTCTTCATCCTTTTTGTTTTTCCATAACCACTTAAGATCAATGACGAGTTTGTCAATTATTCTTGGAACTAAATCCCAGGTGTCATGGATTTGAAA
This sequence comes from Artemisia tridentata subsp. tridentata, assembly GCA_021014915.2. Taxonomy (NCBI): domain Eukaryota; kingdom Viridiplantae; phylum Streptophyta; class Magnoliopsida; order Asterales; family Asteraceae; genus Artemisia; species Artemisia tridentata. Next base: position 9,132,984 of record CP139506.1, on the reverse strand, counting down.
TTGAAGAAGTTCTTCCTGCTTCGCTTCAATCTAGGCATTATCTGCCATTGCTTCCCGAATGTTCTTAGGTTCTATGAGACTGACTGAGCAGACATAGATGCATAGATCGCAATCGGTGTTGAGTTGTTTTCTCGTCCGAATAGGCCTTGAGGGTTCACCAATAACGTGTTCTACTGGATGTTCTTTAGTCCACTGTAACGTTGAAGGGTACCTCAGTCTTGAATGAGTGCTAGATGGTTCATGTAACCCAGAAGATGATTCAGCTGAAACTGTTGCAAATGGGTTTTCAAAGACTTCCTCTTCTAACATAGCATTGTTTTGTTCTTGCTCATCAATTCTTGGTAATACAATCTCAATAAATGGAGTTTGGAGGAGTAGATATAGATGATGTTGAAGGAGATGGTGCGTCAGCTTCGAATGTTGTAGATGCATCTTGATTAGGTGGTGGTGGTGGTGGTTGTTGAGGTTGAGCGGGTGCAGCAGATTGTTGTTTAGATGCATCAGTCGAAGCGCCACCAAAGTACTCATCATACATAAACTCGAAAAAGTTTTCCAGGTCTTGAGTTGTTGGTTTATCTGTTGGAATTGATTGAGCTCCTTGTGGTACGAGTCCTGAACTGATATGTCCAGAAGTTTGACTTTGAGGTGCGGGTCCTAATCCGGTATGATTAGAAGCCATTGGGTTAAGCGCGGGTTCTAGAGTGAGTCTCTCAGAAACCATTTGTGAAATTTCATCAAACTTCACATTCATCGTCTCCATGATCTTTTTCGTTCTCCTGTTATACACCCTGAATGCCCTCGAGTTTTTTGAATACCCAATAAAGATTCCAATATTACCCTTAGCTTTTAACTTCCGCAGATCTTCCCTGTCATTTGTTGGATAGCACAAAGCGCCAAATACATGAAGATAAGAAATATCCGGTTTTCTGTTGTTGACAAGTTCATATGGGGTTTTATTGAATCTTGGATGGATTAGGGATCGGTTTTGAGTAAAACAAGCAGTAGAAACAGCATCAGCCCATAAGAATAACGGTGCACTGGAATAAATCAGCATTGTGCGAGCAGCTTCCACAAGAGTTCTATTTCTTCTTTCAACTACCCCATTCTGCTGTGGAGTTCTAACAGCTGATGTCTGGTGTGTAATACCAGTTTCTTCAAAGAATGTTCTTAACTCCTGATTTACAAATTCCGTGCCATTGTCCGTTCTTACTATCCTAACTGGAGCTTGAAGTAGAACTTGAATACGCTTCAGAAAGGTGATGATGGTTCCTGGTGCTTCGTCTTTTGATCTCAAAAACTTTACCCATGTATGCTTTGAATTCTCATTGGGCCACATAAGTCCATATGCAACAAATGCAACCTATCAACCGAACTAGGTACGGGTTTAGGTTTATATGTTGCCCTTTTGCTCTTTCCTTGCTCACAGGATGGACATAAGTGTTCTTTGGTGTACTTGAACTTTGGGAGACCGGAGACGATGTTGTCTTTGGCAAGCTTGTTGATCGTGTCAAAGTTAAGATGGGACAAACGTCTATGCCACAACCAGGATTTTGTTTCGCCTGCCCTGGTCATGAGACAAATTGGTGATGAAGAGGCCATTTGGTTTATGTCAATTGCATAGAGATTGGTGCCACGATTCCCAATTAAGAGATCATTCCCCACCAAATTCCTAACAAAGCAGGTGTTTCTCCTAAATGCAACCTCTAAATCTGCATCACAAAACTGTCCGACAGAGAACAGATTGTGTCCCAACCCTTCGACATAGTAAACCGGAGTGATCAGATAATTTCCAAACAAAAGATCACCATAACCCAGGATAGCTGCAACATGATCATTCCCAAACCGTACAGTCCCCATGAACTGCCATACAAAGTTGATCAGCAGCTTCAGATTCCCGGTCATGTGCTTGGAGCATCCCGAGTCTACGATCCAAAGACAAATTTTGATAACCTGCCATGAACAGAAAACAATTGCATTTGGAAACCGTATATCATTTGGTTCCAGGGGTTAGGGGGTACCAAATGCATCACACACAAAGATGGTTTAATTTTGTTCTAAGGGAACAACTTTTTGTTTGCCATTCTTACGTGTAAACTTCCTACCCGTTGGTTTCCATGCACAAAGTTTAAGATAGTCCCTAGGCAATAGAGTACTAATATTGTCCTAGATACAGCAATGAGAGTGTTAAGGTATCTAGTCTTAGCACTAGTTCGTGTAGGAATATCTTTCTGTTCAGGGTTATCATTCACATTCACAGTATCAGAAACAATATCATCACAAGCATTTTCAGACAAGGATTTCTTTTGCATTAAACAAACAGATTCATTACATGCATTCAAAACACTAGTCTTTTCATTACATCCAGATGATTTTTGTTCCTTATTCGAAAGCTTTAAATCCCTAGGGTGTTCTTATACTTTCTTGCATTCACTTTCAGAGACAGGCGAGATTCTAGATTTCTTGTTATTGCTCCTAGACATTCGTCTGCTCCTAGTGGTGCTTTCTAATCCTGTAGAAGGTAAGGCACACTCATTAGAATTTATGTTGTTGTCCTGAGATGTTGTTGTAGCATTCCTAGATTCATTTGGATTATCTTGCTTACTTTTGTCTAAAGCCCTAGATGTTTTAGGTGTAGAGGTAGACGCAGTAGTGGGACTAATCCTATAAAAGCCAGGCGCTATTACATTAGTGTTCTTGGCAACAGCTTTCCCTTTATCAACACTTGTTGATTTTTCACTAGGCAAGGGGGTTGATGGTGCTATACTCGTTGTTTCCTTTCCCTTCCCTTTTTGACTTTCAAGTTAAGACTTCAAAAGATCAATTTGTTCTTTCAACTGTTTGTAAGAACGCTCATACGACAGTTTGTCATACTTGCATTCTTCCTTTTTCTTATCAGGTTGTTTAAAATATGTGACATTTTGCTTTTTAATCTTAAGAAGTGCCTTTTCATATTTTGAAACAATTTTAGAATTCTCAACTCGAAGTCGTTCGTCATCCTCAATAGAGTATGTTTGGAAAATAATAGACATGATATCAGTCGATAGAGCTTCGAAGGAGAGAGAGTCATTTTGCTTTTCCAAAACTTTTATGTGTTCCAAGTATTCATTAGCTTCCTTCACTAAGGATTTGTGGTCCTTAACAAATTCTGCTGACTCTTTCAAAAGATTATTTTCCACATTTTGAACAACCGCATAGATTGCAGCAACATGTGGATTAATTTCCCTTTCAAAAATCCTTTTTAGTTCATCCTGAACACCCGGAAACCATTCAAACTTTTGATTGTTAATTTTGGAAGCCACAATGCGTTGAAGTTTCTCAATTCTCTGTTTAAGATCAACCAAATATAGTCTAGCTGCACTTGTGTCAAAAGTGTTTTTAGATGCCATTTGTTCGATGTTAGGCAGATGTTTTGAGACAAATAAACGTCTTGGGACAACCACTGGTTCTTTGAAAAACGTTGGTGACTCCTTTTTAACAAGATGAAGCCCATACTGTTTGTTAAGTTCATTATAGTCAATGGGTTTTATTTCTCTGTTCGTTTGTCGCATTTTGTTTCTACTCTCTTCGGAAAGCTCAATCGTTTCACGAGAATTATAACTCGTGGGAGGATCATGTACATCATTAATCATACTACCATTATATAACACATTCTGGTCTAACTGAGCTTTCTTGGAATAATAAGGGTTTTCACAACCAATAGCCATTTTCTTAATAGTATGTAAAATCGGGTTTGGATCGTTTATTAACAAGTTAACTGTTTGTGCAGAATGACCCGTTTTTACAAGTAAGTCTTCCAACTTTGCAATGGTTTCCTTTTTGTCATTGATCTCTTTAAGAAGATCCTTTTCACGTTTTGAAAACCTTTCATTCAACTCCTTCTTTTCTTTTTCAAGATTGGAATAAGTTGATTTTTGTTTTGAAAGCTGGTTGGTTAGTTCAGAAATTTCCTTGTTTAGAGATTTGATTTGCATATTCAAATTAACAACTAGAGTGTCAAATTTGATTTGCAAACGTTTCTCTCTTAACTCAGAATCTTTTAAGCTAACCTCAAGTTCTGACTGACGTTTGTTTTTTAAAATCATAAGCTCTTGCATTTGCCTTATAACTCTCAAGCTCAGTGGTCAATTTCTCATTCGCGGCCTTTATTCTCAGTATGCTGTGACTCGAATTCTTCATTAGGATCCATATCTGGAGTTACCAAATTAGTATTACTACAACTTGGTTCGTCCATGTATGTATCATAAATGAGATTAGGAGTCTCAGGATGCTGTTCATTTTGAGGTGACATATCAAACATTTCATTATTGTGACATGTAGCATATGGTTGTACCTCAGAAACCGCATTGGTGTTAAAAGCAGGAGGTGCTTCCGAGTCCGTGTCGTACTTTTCCTCCTGGAGATTTGCCATAAAAATGCAGTTTGCATCGATGTCCTCTTGATCTTCTGAATTATCCATAATAGCCATGAAGTCATTCTCTTCTGCACTCAACTGAAGCCCAGCCGTTTCCTTCTGTGCCAATATTAATGCTTTCTGCAAATACGCTGGATCCCTCTTATTCGGCTTATCTGGACAGTTCCTAGCCATATGACCAATACCCTGACAGTTGAAGCACCTCATCACATTACCCTGATTCATATTCCCAGCTCCCTCAGCAACATTCCCAAACTGATTCCCAGCATTCTGTACCCTTTGATTACCAACAGTTGTACCCATCTCATTCCCTGCAAACTGACCCATCTAATTACCAACATACTGCCATGTGTTCTGATTACCCATCTTGTATCTTGGAGCATATCCCTGCTGATTCCCATATCCCCCAACCATCTGTCCTTGCTGTCCCATGTTGATACTCGGCTGTGCAATTTGCTTGTTACGAGTGTTCGATGAGATTCGTTGATTGTTGTTGGTGGGTGTGGAGTAGCGTCCTTGGAATGCTTTTGATAGGTAAGCAAAAGCTTGAGTCAAAGGATCAGTTGACTCATCCTTATTATGTTGATCTGGGTGTTGCGGGTATTGTTGTTGTGGGATTACATGTTATTGTTATGGGTAGAACGGTGTTTGAGAGTTGTATTGTTGTTGCATGAATTGCTGGGATGAAGATGATGATGGTTGTGCATTGACTGTTGCAGGTGTAGGTGATTGGACTATGAGTGCAAGAGGATCTTGTTGTTTTGCTAGTTTTTCTTTTCTGACTTCATTTGCCTCTGCTTGGTTTTGTTTTAGGAAGTCATAAAGCTGATCATAGTTCACATCGTGAAGATTCTTAGTTTGGTTGACAATAGTAACATATCGTCCCCATTCTTCTGAAAGGTTGTTGATGAACTTGATGTTTTGAACAATTTGTTTAGGTGCCAAATTGTGTCTGATCAACTCATTCATTAGAGTACAAAACCGTGTGTAGTAAGATTCAATCTGTTCAGCTGGAGTGGATGTGAACTTCTCCCATTCAGTCAGAAGCTTGTTTTCCATGTCTTGTTTGCCAATTTCTGTACCATAGCAAAGTCTTTTAAATCGATTCCACATTTCATGAGCAGTTTCACAGCTATCTACAGCACAGAATATTTCTTGTGGTAAACCGAGTTGGATTAGATGCATTGCTAAGTGATCAGCTTCAATTTGCTTCCAGTTTTCTGGCGTATAATCCTTTTCCTCTTGGATTTTGTATGTTGCTTCGACGGGAGGTTCTGCTGTTGGATTTCCAGCTGTTTCTTCAATCTCACGAGGCTTGAATGGACCTTTCTCGACGGAGTTAACCAAGAGTCTACCTTGTCCATTAGGTTTGGATCTCATATATCGAAGCATGCGACTCGTCCAAGGAAGGTAACCACCTTTTTCTAACATTGGGGGACGGTTTTCTGAACCGGCGGCATGAGGGGTCCTGTTGTGTAGTCATCTTTGAAATATTGGGTATGATAAAGTGATTGAGGATCTTTGCAACAAAATAGGAGCTGTTGTTGTTGAAGGTTAAACTTGGTTGTTGTGAAGCCTTGGTTTGTTGATGATGATCGTTGAAGTTGTAGGTTTAGATGAACGAAACAAATTTAAATTAAGTTACAAAATTTGATTAGAGTATAATTAAGACAAAGTCAAAAGTTTACAATTTCGACAAAGTTATGTAAATTACAATTTAGATAAAATGACAATTTCTATAGAAATTTCAATTTGACCACAATTTATATAAATTATGGCAAAATGACAATTTAGATAGAAATATATCTAATTTATATAAATTGGCAATTTATATAAAATCTAACACTCTTATACAAGAGGGTAGATATCTGTTTGTCGAAGTATTTTACACTCTTATACAAGAGTTAAAATACCGAGTTCACTATTGAGTTGACGAAATTACGTTCGAATCAAATCCTTAAAAGTTATTTAACTTTGAAATCGTTTCATACTAGTACGAGGGCCAATTCTGTCAAATCTGAAACTTCCAAAAAGCTGCTGAAAAAGAGAGGGACTGAAACTGCCAATTCTGAAAACTACTCCTTTTTCCGATATCTGAAATGCCTTCTTGTCCGATATCGCAATTGAGAAAAGATATCGGACAAAACTGAATTGCGATATCTGATGAAAGCTGAATTGCGATAATTTCTGGCAGAGGTCCAAATGCGATAATTTTATCGGAATTGAATTTCGATAAAATTGTCGGAATTCAAATAGCGATAAACAGCTGAATTGCGATAGAACCTTGAAGCTTCCAATTGCGATAGAAACACTGAATTCTGATAAAACGACTGAAGTAGCAAATTCCGATGAGCTGCAGTTTTCTACCCACTTTCACCAACTTTTTGTCCTTTTGCTACTTGCCCATGCTATCCCCATACTTGTCGGTCTTCTCACTGTCAACTTTCACCAACTAATACTAACTTCAATAATTCATATCTTTCAACAAACAATCCAAAACAAATCTTTTACAAGAATGTTGGATTAAATTCGATCTATGGACCAAGAACAAACACAAATATTTGATCTTCCACACCAAGATAAGAGTGATAAGCTAGTAACCTTTCAAAAACCAAGTCGAACAAACATAGAACAAACACAACTTTAAGAGTTTGTTGGCGTATGAAGTTCAAGAAAAACATAAATTGTAGCGTTTTTTAATGGAAAAAAAATGTTACAAGGGATGTTTTTTGGAACCGAACACACAAACAAACCTACCTTGAAAACCTTTCTCGTTGATACCGCTTGTAAAGACCGAAGCTTCTCCTCTTTATCACACAAACAAGATAGAACTATGATGATGAACACACTCACAAGATCTTTAAGAACAATAAGAGTAGTATGGATCGTATGTTATAAGTTTTGGTCGAATGTTTATAAGCTTCAAAGAAAGGAAATAAACAATGACAAGGGGAAACACACACACTCTCTTACAAACTAATGAGGTATCACCTACTAAAGAAATGAGAAGTGTGTGTGTATATACGTACCAGCCAACACAAAGGCTTTTGTGGGCTTTTACTTGGGCCTTGAGTGGGTTAGTGTATGTATTACACTTTTGCATTTTACATACACTTAAAACTAATACCACTAACCCACAAACTTAACTACTTATTACGTTAGACACTTAAGATCCTAAAACTAATGACCATCACTTTTACAATTAACTAAATTAATTGCTAACATAATCTTCATAATCTTCATCCCCCAGTCCCCTACATAAAAATAGTAAATTCAAAGCATATTATTGCAAGACCATAAAAGAGAAAATAAATACGAGAGGAAGATGATAAGTGAATTATTGCTTGTGGTGACTTCATTTTTGAAATTTACTTTAAATTATACGTCTACAATGTTTATATATATTAGGACGAAAGAATATTAGCAAATAAGCTGAATAGATATAATAACGAAAAGTTTAGTATGAACAATAACTAATAAGAAAATCATAAATTCCTTTATATTATACTTTGTTGTTGAGACACATATCTAGTACAAGCTTCAAACTCAAAGAAACTATGATATTTTCTAAATTTAATGTTTAACGTTTGCGACACGCAAATTGTGAAGAGAAGGCCATCCACAAATTCCTTATCAGCTTGAGCAAAACAATATTGATTGATAATGACTACTTTGTATGTGTACTCATAGAAGACTTTAAAGAAGTAGACGACATTTAAGTTTCATTGTGACATTAACACTACTAGAAAAAAGGCCTTTAATGACGCGCATTGCGTGTCATAAAAGGGGTCAGATGACGCGCTTTTTGGTGTCATTGATCGACCCGTCATAAAGCTTTATGACACGCATTTCGCGCGTCATGAATTTATGACACGCTTTTATGACACCCTTTTACGACAAACTTTTATGACACTATTTTATGACCCCTTTTTTGCGTGTCATGGGTCAAATTTTTAAAAAAAAAAATAATTTTTATAAAATTAATAATATCACCACATTAAATAACAGATAATCTCATAATACAAATAAATACACAAATAGCAAAAAAGCGCATTTCATATATATCAAAACAATACTTTATATCCAGTCTACAGAACAATGAAACGGCAAACAAAATTCCGAAAGTTGATCGATTGCAATCACCCTAGAATGTTTAGTCAGAGCATCAAAATTCCGAAAGAAAAAGCCCTGAGCAGCAGCATATCCGTGTACCATTACAAGGGTAGGCGAATCCTCTTTGCTGTTGTTATAAACAAATTCCTATCTTATCAAATGTGGAAAGTGATAGATATTCATACTTGGTTTCTTAGAAGGGTCCATTTGACGGGATTGAGATTGGATTACTCTCTGAAGTTTGATAAGAAGAAGCTGATGCTTGAATTGATCCACTTCTTTTTCTAGGGCAATGACGTTCTCTTTGCGATGATCCAATCTCGAGTTTAACACCTCTTGTGATCAACTTCATAGAAATGTTTCCACATTCTTGGTGATGGATGGAATTGCTAATATACCCATGGGATTGCAAAGTACTGATGGCTTGGTGAAATGCAGTCGCGGTCATTCTGTTAATCAACAATATATAAGCTTCAAGTATACATCAAAATTAACCACATTTATCAAGCAAACAGACCTTTACCACTGCAACAATTCAATTATATAAGATTCTCAATCAAGTTTGCATCGTTCTTAAAGAAGTGCTAAAATTATCTATTTCTAAACTCCCATGTGACATAGCCACATAGAAAGTTCTAATTTCCATTACAATACAACGCTCCTTCGTCCTAGGACTATATACCATACCATTCAACAGAGATTACACAGTCACCTCACTTGCTCTTATGAGCAGACTCCAGTTCCCTTTTTCATCAGGTGATAAAAGGTCAAGTAGACACCAAGATACTAATGACTTATGGTGGCTAAGTTAGCTGTCATATAACAAGCTACATAAACTTAAGCACATCACTAACATACACTGTTAAGAGACAAAAATGTGTCCTGTGTCATTATGCACTTTAAGGTTCTTTGCTTAATCTAGTCCTAAACCCCTAGCCGTAATGCAGTATCTTCCACTCTTGATATGAGACTTGTGATGGTCTCTAAATTTAAACCCCAGAAAAAAGCCACCTCACTTACTCGTTTAAGTCAAGATCCAGCTTCCTTTTTCACTGGGTAAAGGTTAAATGGAAACCTGCCTAGCCTAAATGCAAGCAAAATGAACTTCCCATTAACTGTGTATTTCTCATTGCTGGTGTAGTCCAATATAAGCAGATTCCACCAAAACAATCAAAACTGCTTATTTGCTTTGATAAAACACAATAAGCATATAAACACTAGCAAATCCCAAAGTCCAAACACCCGTAAAATGATAAAGCCAAACAGCAATCCATATCAATATAATAAGCTATAAAAACATGTTGTATATGCAAAAGAAGTAAAAAGTACCTCGGATAACTATTACAGGACCTTGACAAGAAGAGAAAGAATTCATATTTTCTTCATTTTCCAACCAATTATAGCTTTTTTCTCTTTTGAATCAGTTGATGATGTAGAGGATCACTTCTGTTAAAAGACTTCTGTAGATCAGGCTCACGAGTACTTGCAACACCAGGCCAACGAGTATCCACAGAACCACTTCAAAAAGGATTGGAGCCAGAGCTTTTGTTGATATGTACCTGTGACAGAACTGAAATTGCATGACTATCCAATATATCTTCCAGGAAAATGTAGTATGAAAAAACCTACATCCATAAAGTTTAACCTTGATAAAAAAAATAATAAAAAAATATAAAAAAAATGTGTGAAAAGGTAATTAATCTTGGTGACTGAGAGTCAAGAGGAATTAGAAGACATAAGTTACTAAGGATTTCGATGCACATTAAAATTCGGTGGTGGTTCTCGAACTGCTTACATATCTGCTTAAAAAATAAGCTTGTAGTAAATAATCCAAACACCCTTTTAAAAGTATAGGTACCTTTATGCCACCAAGGTTCATGGTATCATCAGCCCTGCCTTGAACATAAAAATAGCCTCCAACAGTTCTCTTGACGATGTCTCCATGTCTCCTTAATTGCTGAACAAACACAACATAACAAAAATTCATCATCTTTAAAATAAGTGTGATTTCTAAAAGTTTAATTTACAGCATGTTAACATACCCTTCCTTTGTAAATTGGCATTCCCTTAAAGTAAATCTCGTCATGATCCGCAATAAGTAATTTGTCAGATGCTCCGAAGTATAAAGCAAACAAGCCCACTTCACCAATACACGGTTGATCATCGGGCTGTCATATACATTAAGAAACCAAAACGGATGATGGTGGCAACTCGTGATGGTGTGGTGGCCGTGAAATGAGGCGGTGGAGAGGGGTTATCGAGAGAAGGAGGAGAGTGGGTGAGGCTGTGTAGTGAGGGAGATAGATCTTAAGATAAGATCTGATCTTTTATTAAAATGGGAAAAGATAAGATCTGATATTTTAAAGAGAGGCGGTGTTTTTTAAAAAATTTGAAAGTTTTCAAGCTTTTGTGGTACGTGTTTTTTAAAAAATTTGAGAGATGACATGAATTTTATGACACACAAAAATGCTTGTCGTCTAGCCTTCAATTTTATAATTTATGACAGTTTTTTTATGACTTACAATTTTGCGTGTCATTATATTGTGTGTGTCATAAAAAGCATGTCATTAAAGGCCCTTTTTCTAGTAGTGTAATCATGCAACCCAAGTTGCACGACTAGCATCACCTAAGGTCTATAATCACTGAAGACTTTTAAGAACACTTGGGATAAGGTTTTAACACTAATTATGCAACCTATGGTCTATTTATCCACATATTCCTTCCCAGCTTGGCCAAGACAATTTGATTGATAATAACTATTTTCCTTATATAATCGATCATAGGAGACTTCTAAAAAGATTTGGGATATGGAGAACTACACATATATTGTATATCGTAGTTGCAAGAGTAATTATAAAATGTAGATTGATGTAAAAGCTAAACATATCTACTTAGCGTGTTTCCAATAGGAGTGTTTAAACAAAATTCAAAAGCTAAACCCTCGGTGCTAAACACTATTTTTCAAAAACGGTCGCCAAATACTGTTTCTTATTAAGTTTCCTAAGTGCAGTTATCAGATGTTCAAAACATGGATATATAGTTTCATAAAGTAGTAACAAGTAACAACAAACAATTAGCAGAAACAAAATCAATGGACACATGTGATGGCAACAACATATATAATTAGATGTGTGATATATATGTGTGTTGTGTAAGTTTGGGGTTTACATGATCCACTACAAGAAAAAGGGCTTTAGTGGCGACAGGAAAATCTTTATTGCATATGTTTTCAACAATAATGGTACAAAAGAAAAGAAAGAAAAAGTTGTTTGACAACAATTGTAGAATCCTTATGTGGCGAATCTACTTCTACCAATATATCAAGCATCAAACTTCAGCTACACATCATCTCAAGCCTAATCTTCATAATTCTTCATCCCCCAGTCCCCAACATAAAAATAGTAAATTCAAAGCACATAAAATACTATGAATATACCAAAAAATACACCCAAACTCACGCAACCCCAATTATTAAAAACAAAAACCAAACCATACAAAGGACAAATTCAAGATAAATTTTTACTGCCTACCTCAAATTCATGTGACAAAACAACCAATATAGAAGCAGCCACCAATCAGAAGCAATAAAACCAAACACACATATATACCTGCAGAACCAATATACTTGACTTTATATGTCCAACAAACTACCCACAATAGTATTAGCTTATGTAATGAACAAGAAACAACTATCCACAATTGTATTAGCTTATGTAATGAACAAGAAACATCTTTCTGGAGGTCGTGGTTGATCAAAGTACATCATGATTCTAGAGAGAGAGAGTAGAGAGAGAAAGGTGAAGAAACACACTTAGTATATTAGATTAACAAATGAAAGAATACTAAACTTTCCCACACCCCTCATGGAGAGTCATGAGGGGTACTTATAGGCCCTTTACATCACATGTTTGCCATTTAAACATAAGTAGTCCCTGCGTGTACTACTTACTACAAATCTAGTCCAATTCACTTAAGTGACGATATCTTTTTAAAAAAGCGAGTCTAACAGCTTAACATGATAATATAATGGCAACAAGGCATAAATTGTCATGGGCACAAAGGTTTGCTGCTGTTATCGGGATTTCGTGACAGATTCACTCACAAAAGGTCACTATTGTGACTTGTGATCCTCATGAGACATCTAAGAAATAAAAGAAAACTATGGTCCTAGCTTGTGGAATGTTTTAAAAGGGAAACCAGACTACCAACAGTACCTTTTATTGCTCTATGGACACCTATGAAATAAAAGAAAACTATGGTCCTTGTGGAACGTTTTAAAAGGGAAACCAGACTACCGACCATACTTTCATAAATATTAACTGAACTTGTGGTTAACTTATCGTTCTCTACAAATTCCATTCGATTAAGTACCGACTATTGAACATACCTTCTATTTCTCTATGGACGTCTTTAATCATAAACTAATAACCTCTACATATCTAAAAGACGCTACCATTACTAGTATTAACAGTACCATTTCGACAAAAGAGCATACCATTTTAATCACCTAGGCATTGATAAATCAATATAAAGAATTATGTGCCAAAGATGGAGTAGTAGAAAATACCAAGATTTCATCAGCCTTATCATTGATCATTGCTTACTTTTTATTTGAATAGTGGGCTATCTTGAACCCTCCAATCGCCAACACTTCCTCTCCCTGTTTCCTTTTCAGTTTCAAATTATAGTTAACAGTTATAACCAAAGGAAAACATACTGTTTTAAACTACACTAATATTTTCACAATTGCCTTAAATGTAAAATATTAAAATCTCATCACACTTACCATGTTAATTACCCTTGCAACTGACTTCGCGCCAACACTACATAACAGCAGACATATATTCAACACTACATGACAGCAGACATAGATTCAGTTTTAAATGTAAACTTCACAATAACACTACATAGAGAAATAACAAGAGAAGCATGTACAAACAAGAGCAGCAGACATATATTTGGCATAAGACGATATCGGCTTTCCATGGCCACAGTACCATGATTCATAAGGCAGAATATGACATAACATATTTTATTAGTTAGGTTTGTTCTAGATATATTAGGTGTCTTTATGCAATTGCTACCACTTCTTTTTCAGGCTTTACTAGCCTCCTAAGTAAATAGTAATTTCTAATTATCAATAGATCTTTCAGAAACCTCTAAGCCAACACGAGCTTAAATTCCAGGATCCTCATTCCAAAGTTGCATATAGCAAAGAGAAAACTAGTTTGCAATGATATAAATGGATATTATAAGCGATGTTGCCTGAAAAGAATACTAAGTATGCAAAAAAAATTAAAATAAATTAAGAAATAAATAAAATCACTGAAACACAATTATTTCATAAAAGATATACCAATGATCTATATAGCTTGAAAATCATTTTGTATCATGCGTCAAAATATACAAGAATGACCCGAACTCCTTTTGACCCAATAACAAAACCAAACCTACCCGTCTGTTTAAAAGCATTAGCCGACCCGTACATCCGAAGATTTTAGGGTATGTTTGGAATATGGGTTTAAGAATAAGGAATGAGAATAAAATTAATAATTGACGTTTGTTTTATAGATATGGGTTTTAAAACTGAGAATGAAACCTACAAGATAAGGCTTTGCCCAAACCCATCTAGCTTGGTGGATTTAAAAAGTCATACCCATTCCCATTCACTATGTTATCAAACCCAAACCTATAGTGATTCACGTCTACAAACCAAACACACCCTTAAAGGTATGATATTGGGTCTAAAGGAGCATTGAGATGTCCGAGATATGGAAACAAGGGGATAGCAGCTAATGTTTCTTCCTAAGATCCAAAAACCCAACTTGACGAATTCATACTCTTTTAACATTTTCACAAATAATCTATTACATGTTTCAACACAGTTACAACAAAGGGTCTTACCCGAAGGTATCAACAGTTCATGATAGGCATCTATTCTGAACAACGGTCTGGTCGCCTGCAAGTGGTTTCATTAGATTAGTGTGCTGCTGACGTTGTGAACCACATCAAAATAATGTGAATAATGTTAACAGCTTACCTTTTCATGCTCCTATATTTAGCTGTTAATAAGCCTGCTACAACATATGATACAAACAAGAGGATCTTAGAACAACATCACCCTGCTACGAGCATACTAATATGATTGTCTGATCAAAAACAGTTTTTTGGGTCAACAGAATATATAAACATCAAGAAGGAACACTAATTGCTACATGATTTTACGAATTAACTAATATTATAGAAACATATGTCAAAGACAGAATGCGAGTAGAAAAAGTACATCAAACCTTGGAAGAGAATTTTGTGTCAAAGACATAAATTAGTTTGAAAAGGACCGAGAGTGACACATTGACTACAAAACTCTTCAATAAGTAAATCTATAAGAATTCTAGTGGATTCAAATCAATAAAACGTTAACAACTAAAAAATAGCTAATTGCAAGTTTGAAAGCTTTTGTAGCATGAAACTATGAAGGCATGGCATTCTTCCAAGACATTTGAAAACAAATTCTAGAAACCTGTTATACTCATCTTGTATACATATATCCTATGCGGGTCTATCATTTGAGACACTACGAACGATAATTCCTAGTCATCCTATAAAACCTGTTTTTCAGTTTCAACATAGTTAAGACACCCTCATCTTATGACCAACATCATCATATATATCCCTACTTAATTATTATTATAAGCCAAAAAATAAACTCGGTAGCAACGGTGGTGGAGATGAACGGCTGTGAAGATCCAAACTCAACTGAGCAACCTGATTCCATGTCTTCAAGTTCATTTCACTAATCTGTTTATAAATCAGAGTGACCATGAAATAATTTTCATTATTTCATAGTTAAATTTTATTTCTCCCCTAATCGATTTATTACTGACCATAATCAACTACATACCCCATCACCCAGTTAGTTTAGTACCCCTTCTGCTCCCTGCTCCAACGGTTGGCTACATTTTCTGCCATCACCCAACCTGATGGACAAGTACCATTGGTTGAACAGAACCAATCAGCATATATACTTGAGCATAGGCATTTAAAACAATGTTACATTCGGAGACATTCGGCTAAAAATAAAACGCAACCAAATATCGTTACATAACTCAACAAGGACGAATTATAAGTTCCAATATAAACAAATAAACACAAAACAAACATAATAAGCACCGAGTCAACTCAACTCGTGAGTTGACTCGGACGAGTCGAGTTGACTCAGAAGTGAGTCTTACCAACAGAGAGAGAGATGTGGGGAAGGTGGCGGTGGTCTTCAAAACACGATCAAATGCACTCCTCTTGGCTCGAAACTCTCCAGAAACAACCCCCGTGTATTGATCTACGCGTCGGCTAAGAAAATGACTTGGCCGGAATTTGGCCGGATTCCGGTGACGGCGCCGGAACAGTGTTTCCGGTGATGGTGTTATAAAAATGGGAAGAAACCATAATGTGGGGTTTTTATATAGAGAGGAGGGGGTGAAGTTGGTCAAATGAAAGAATAGGGAGGGGGTAGAAATTGTAATTTAGCCATTCTTTTAATAAAATCCTTGTGGGCCCCTTTTGACTTAGCAAACTGTGCGTTTTAAATTACGGGACTTGCGCCATTGAGTCCGAAATAATTTTTCCAATGAAAACGAGTATTAATACGTATAACTTTCTCGGAGTTAATTTACTAAATAAATTGAATTGTTTCGTGCGTTTTACGTTGTGCCGGCTCAATAAAGGAATAACGTTCGCGTTTAACAAGATATTTACTGTTTTCAAACTCAAACAAGTTCAGAGAAGTTTAAAAGCCGAAGGATTTCAAAAATAAACGTTTTAGCTAGTAAAATAAGTTTTGGAAAATTGTCCGTTGTTACAAATAATTCTATTAGCTTGACCGATAAGAACATGTCTAAATGAATTAAATGACAATAATACCCTTTTTCTTTTCTCCTATTTACATAAAGACCATGTGAGTTCATCATCACAAACACACCATTTTTATCTTATTCTAGATAACTTTTATGGCCACCTCCAACGTATAACAATTTACAGCCACATGCATTTTCCGGCCACCATTATTAGCCAACCCTTTAATCATATTTCTTTACACTAATCCACATAACACACATAAACCAAAATTTACACAAACACAACATTGTTTGAAACCGCAATTGTTTAAGTGAGGTTTGCATTGTAATTTGTGTGGGTGTTAGACGGAGAAGGTAAGAATAAGAAGGGGATAATGAGTGTTTGGTTTATGTGTAGGTGTGGATCAAAATGACCAGAATACGCTTTTACATGATTTGCAAATGATGTAATTTGTAAGTTGGTGAGTAGAATGATGTGATAATGTTTATTCGATGATCCATAAATACAAGATACGGGAAATATATAATACCTATTACAATATGTATATAAGGTAAATTGCTAATCTCTAGCTAAGGACAACTAGACATGATAAGGATATAGTTAACACACACTTATCCTTTATCCTCTAAAGAACAACTAGCATTCTTATCTTCGAATTGTACAGCTAACACTCCCCCGCAGTCGAAGCGAGAGGACACCGGACGCTTAGACTGGAGAATAAATAATTGTTGAAGAAGATATTCGACAGCAAGCGGAAGCACATCTTCAAGCAACATTAGACATAAACACACAATAAACTGGATAAACCAAAGTATCCGAACCAAACAGGATAAACCAAAGTATCCTAACCAAATGGGATAACCAAAGTATCCCCTACAACTAAAACAAACGGGAATTACAACTAAGACTCATGCACTAACATCAAAGGAAAAGATGAGAAAACGAAAGTTGGTTCTAAAACTTCAACCCCCAAAGAATCTTCCAAACAAACGGGGCGTGTTTTTCCCTAGAAAAACATAAAGATCCACCTCACAAATAAACATCAAAACCTGGGTGGTTCTTGGGTCCAATGTTGCTTCACCCTTTATCCAATAACTAATAATATATATATATATATATATATATATATATATATATATATATATATATATATATATATATATATATATATATATATATATAGGGGGACTTTCATTTCAGAACTATCTTATCTGCGAGAAGTGACAGAACCACCAAAAACATACATGCACGTCTTTTAAAATAAAATAAAAATACACGCAAATCATCAATAATCGTAAGTATCCACCTATGTTCTTCAATATCATCATGAACTCATCCTTTTTTTCACAAAAACCTTACACACGGCTGCAATATTGTCGTTGCACGCCTTATAAAAACATACATGCACACCTTCAAAGAAAAATTTTATATTTCCAATTTCTTATCAAATTCTTTAGAACAACCATGTTTTTTTTAAAGCATATATGTTGTTTTTAGAACATATGTGCAAAAATACAATAATTGAAGGCGTGCATGTATGTTTTTGGTGGTTCTGTCAGTTCTCGCAGATAAGATGGTTCTGAAATGAAAGTCCCACTATATATATATATATATATATATATATATATATATATATATATATATATATATATATATATATATATATATATATATATATATATATATATATATATATATATATTTTTTTTTTATTTTTTTTTATTTTTTTTTATTTTTTTTTTCTTTTTAAAAAAACAAAAACAAAAGTGTCAGCAAAAAGCATATAGCCTATTAGTTTATGGACATAAATTAATAATTAAAGTTTAATAATTTAATATAAAAAGTTGTATTTAATTATTAATTACACAAAACGAATAACGACCGTTAGTAATTAACGAAAATTTACTGACAACCATTAATAGAAGGACTATTGTTGAAAAAGTGTATAAAAACGTATTTATCAAAATGTGTATAAAAATATGTGTATAAAAATGTGTATAAAAACGTGTATAAACATGTGTATAAATATGTGTATAAAAATGTGTATAAAAACGTGTGTATAAAAACGTGTATAAAAACGGTGTGTATAAAAGCGTGTATAAAAACATGTATATAAAAACATGTGTATAAAAATTGTGTGTATAAAAATGTGTGTATGAAAACGTGTATAAAAATATGTATAAAAACGTGTATACATTTTAAAGATATTTAGAAAAAAAAATATAAGAAAACCATTTTTTTAATTTTTTTAGAAAAAAAAAAAAAGTAAAAATAAAATAATTAAAAAAAAAAAAAAAAAAAAAAAAAAAAAAAAAAAAAAACAACAACAACAAAACAAAACAAATTTTGATTTAAGTATAAACGGTCGTTAGTATAAAGGACTAACGGTGCAAATTTTTGTTGCAAACGGTCGTTAGCTAACGGAAAAAACTAACGACAGTTAGTCTCAGGGACCAAACCCGTTTTATGGGTCGCAACCACAGGGACTGGATTCGTTAAAAAAAAGTTTGAGTACTAAAACCGTTAAACCCAACAGACCACATGAACCATTTATGAAATTAACTCTTGTACCTTTGAGCATTTCAAATTATAAAGTATTTTCTTAAAAACGAAAAATACTTAAACATGTTTTTTTTTTTAACTTTTTTGTGGCTAAAATTAACAATTCATTTAATCATTTTGTAAAAAAAAAAAAAAAAAAAAAAAAAAAGGATAAGGTAAGCAAAAAGTTGTGTGAAGATCATAATAGCGCAACTATAACCGTTTGCTACTAAAAAATCTCATTATTATACATGAGCACTCGGTTTAGCTTTCTTAAAAACCCAAAATACTTGAATTTTTTATTTTTTTATTTTTTATTATTTATTTTTTATCTTTTTTGTATCTAAAAATACCAATTTATTTCTTTTTAAAAGAAGCAAAAATTGGTGGAAAACACATCATAAGGTATGTAAATGGTACTACAATAGATATGTGTAAACATCTTATTGTTGCAAATCACCTCACACGGATCCCACCCCCTTTCTCCTAATTTCAACCCAACGCCTCCCATCACTCCAAACAAACACAGCCCCGTTCCAAATTCACATAAAGTTGAATAGCTTAAACTTAGGTTTGCTTTCGTTTGTGCAAAGAATCATTTCATTACTTAGATTAGTGCAAGCTTAGCCCATCAACAGCATGTTCCAATGGCCCAACACACAATCTTAACCCAAGTTCATACCCCTCACATATTTTGCACTAACAATTTAGTAGTGGAATAAGGATACTTATCAATTTTTTGAGCAACTATATTCATTTTTGCAACAAATTAATGTCTCAACAAAACAAACAAAGAGGGTGCCACGTTGGTAATCCCCAACACACACAACCTTTGCAAACAAAAACACTTAGACTCTAATTAATCTCCACCATCCGATCCAATCTCACCCTTTGAGAATCAATGTCCCACATTTCCGATCTGGACCACAACCTTTTTCTTTTTTTATTTCCTATATAAACAAACAAACACCATCCACTCTCTCTTTTTTGTTTGTTTCACTCATTTCACAGTAAATAGAACTAGTATCATTTACAAGTTTAGTCAACGATTATGTAAAGTATGTGTAAAATCAGTCAATATGTGGTTTTTCAAATATGTGTGTTGTTCATTTTACACTGAGTATTGACGAGATGTTTGATGAAAGGTATTCTTATAATTGTTTGTAGAAGAAAAAGCAAGAATTTATTATTTTTTAGATTTTGCTGTAAATGATGTTTAGATAAGCTTAATTGTTAACTGATTGATTTTTTGGGTTTTGGTTTTCGAGATTTTGCTAAGCCTATGAATGTTTTTTAAGATTTGAATTGTTTTTATATGCATTTAAGACTGCATTTGATGTTTACTTCTTGTTAGTATTTGACGATAAGTGACAGTTTAACTACCCTCGTTGGATGCGTATCTTGTGTGTGTAAATCGGGTTATTTTTTTGCGAAAAATACAAAACTCTATCCATCAGCTTATGTAGGTTTTGTTAGTGTTTTTTTTTACTTAAGGAATGTGAAAATCAGCTTATGCAGGTTTTGTTAGTGTTTTTGTTTTGGCTAATTGTGCAAATAAGCAATGTATTATTTTTTGCGAAAAATACAAAACTCTATCCATCCCAAAGTCATTTTCTATTTTTCTTAAAGTTTTCTATCTTAATTTGCCATAAGGGGACATGTTCATTAACAAAGTTTTTCACGGTTCATACTAAGAGGTTTCGTTTAAGCTTACTTTAAGCTAACGAGGTCACGTGGTTTCAGCTTATGTTTGATAAGTTACTTTTCTAGCTTATTTTAAGACCTATCTTTACATATATATGAGACAAGTTTCGACTTGCACATGATGCTGTACAAGTTGTACCCAACAGAGTGCTGACTGGATAATATGAGTCATATGCCCAGTCATCACCTTTTGTCCTACTTGGCAGCTCCACGTGGCAGCTACATTTCGTAGCTATATCAAAAAAATGAGTCACAAGTGGGATTCGAACCCGAGCATGTTGAGTAATTCCACATGCGCCCAACCAACAGAGCAACTTGCTCTTTTGGTTTAAACTCTACAAAACAATATTAACATCCTATCAATTCATCCACTTTCCAAAACACAAACATAAAACCATAATACGGATCTAATCAAAAAAACAAAAAACACATTCATTTCATCCACTCTTCACTCTCAGGTTAGGGTAAATCATATGAACAATTTTATAGATTTTTTTTTTCAATTATTTTCATTACATTTTTTATTTTGCAAAGTTTTATTTTGAAGTTATTAACAAATTCATCACAAATTATTTTCATTATAATTAGGAAGGTTTTTGGTTTTAATCAATAATGATAACCCCGTGATTCTCTCACTTTGATACCGGGATTAGTTGAAACTGAAATTCCCATTCCATAACATTCAACAAAATTTAGAAAACATCCCATAAATATCCCGTAAATCACTATGATTGTTGTTTGTTTTGAAAATCGTATCAACAAAATCATGGACGATTTTCAAATATCAATATTACCCCGAAATCATAGTGATTTTGGCATTTCAAAACCCTACCTTCACAGTATAAATAACTCGCCTAATCAGTCTACCCATTCATTATCCTCATACCACATAATCAATAATAACTACGAAAATCAATTGCATCATGTTTAATAAGTTTTCAGGCAAAAGAAATGGTAACATGGGCTACCAAAAGTCACCAACTGGTCTAGGTAGCAGTTTCAAAAAAAATGGAGGTTTTGGAGGTACTGGAGGTTATGGAGGATTTGGAGGTTCAAAGGGTGCTGGATGTTCTGGTGGATCAGGAGGTTTGTCAGTCAAATGAATAACAATGTTTTATATTTTTTTAGAAATTATTGCAATTATATTGATTTTTTGTAGTTCTCTTCATACATGAACTTTATTTTGTTATTCATAAAATATGTTAATTTATGGTATTTATTTATTGTATATCAGGAAATGTAAAGGATAAAAAGATCACCCCTATCAAAGATGTGGATCCTATGTTGGATGACATATCTGTTCAAGCTAGGTGCATATCTGTATTTCATTCGCATAGGTTGAATGCTGCTCATGATCCATACAGCCTGGATCTTGTCTTGCAAGATGCCCAGGTATGATATCTTACATATTCTCTTATAACGGCCAATAGTAGCTTATGTATATGACAAAAGTAAACTCTGTTCCATCAAGAACAGAGCATTTGACAATATATCCATCATTCAATTGCAAAAATTCACCATTATATAGCACCTATCATTTACCTAAATTATATTTAAGCTACAATATATTATTTTGTTTTCTATTTTGTTTCCATCTGTTTACTTTATAAAATGTATTGTTTTGCAGAATTCAAGGATACAGGTGTACATCAAAAAAGAATTTATGTTCCGCTTCGAACCTCTTTTTGAGGAAGGGAAGTGCTACATCATTTCCAATTTTGGAATAGCTGAGAATGGAGGCAAACTACCATTGTTGCCTCATAGGTATAAAATTAGTTTCTACAAAAATACCACTGTCACTCGAGTGGAACCTTTTGACAACAACACTCATGGGTTCATTTTTGAACCATTCAACCATTTGCACGATCCGGTGAATCACCAATATTATGATAATGATGCCGTTGGTATGTACTTTAATAATTATTTGATATCTATATTTTTAGACTATTAATCATGTAACTTATATTGAAAAAACATAATAAATTGAACAGATTTAATTGGTTCGGTGATCGGTATTGGGGACATTGTTCCTGTCATGTCCGCTGCAGGCAAAAAAATACGTCGTACAATTGTTGTTGAGAACGCTGAGTGAGTATTTTTAGACTAATTCTTTATTTATACATTTTAACCATGTGATGTTTATAAAGTCAATTTCATTAATATGTGATCTATTTCATTATACAGGGGTGAACCGTTGAACCTTACATTCTGGGATGCATGGGCGACCATGTGGGATCAATATGCAAGCAAGCGAGATTCAATTGGACATTGTGTTGTTATACTTCAGCTTGGGAAGGTCAAGTATTGGGATGGTAATTGCAATGTTTTCATATTATTATTAATTTTATGATTTATTAAACACCAATTATTTACTTACTATATGTTATTTTATATTGAAATAGCCAGGTATACTGAAGGAGGTAACTTCAGTATACATCTTGATCATCTTTACTTTAAGAAGTTACAAATACATAAGGACTTAATACATATTGTAGAAAGTCATATATGTTTTGCTAAGCTTTTATTAATAGCTTAACCTTGCTTACGAATAAGCTTATTAACATGTATATTTAAAGGACATAATGCAGGAGATAATGATGGGTAGGCTTATATGGTATCAAAGTTAGTAATGGTAAAATGAGTTAAATGACTTGTCAAAACTGAATAAAGAATTAGCAAAACAGCTAATGGGGAGGATCTTATCAAAAACCGAGTAAGTAAGGTAATAAGCTTAAGTTGTTCAAGATGGCTGCATGCGATTTGGATAACCCTAAAGAATATTAATCATGGTGCCAAAGAGAAGCTATGAATTAAACTATATATATTGCATCAAATAAATACACAAACTATATCCACGAAAAAAAGCATATCCGATCAAATTCAAGGGTATTTTCAATTCATAGTATACCCAAAAAATAATTTTTTTTGTTTATATTTTACTCTATCCTATATCTTTAAATGATACTGGAACAAAATTTGTGCAGCAAGAAGCTTACCTTTTCAACTTTAGCTGCCATCTCATACTCATGATTGTCCCCCATGCTTAAAGTTAAAGCAGTCACCTGGACATGTTAACACAAACATGAAATAGCCATCACATAAGTTACAAACATGAAATAGTCACCTGGACATGTTTACTTACTATATGTTATTTTATATTGTTCAATATACTTTTTCAGGGGATGCCGCCGTTCACAATGCCCTGTTTGGCACAAAGATATATATAAACCAGGACATACCTGAAATTGTGGAATTCAGAACAAGGTTTCTATGTGATTTGATTATATTGTTCAATATTACACTTCTTTATAAATTAACAAGTTTAGTGACATTACTTATATATTTATTATTTGTATTTTGTATTTTAGGGTTCAACAACGTGATGGCTATGATGCCAACCAGGTTAAGATTGAACTTTTCGCACCCGAACAGAAGTTGGTGACTGTTGCTGAGTTTTTTCACGGGAGTGTGAAAAAGATGATAGGTGGCATTCGTGATTGTGATCCGGTAAGTTTCTTACCATAAATCCCATAAAGTATGATAATGATAATTATCTTTTATTGCGATATTATTTTAAACGCATTATTATTTTTAAACTGTAGGATTCTCACTGTATAGTGTACGCAACAATTCATAGACTCCATAGGGAGCATGGCTGGGCTTATACAGCATGTAAACAGTGTAACAAAAGGGTTGACATTGTTGAGGGAAGGAATAAAAAGCCTGCATTTGTTTGTGAGGATCATGGCAGTGTGCAAGTTGCATCCAGGTAACAATCATAAAGTATTGATTTTCAAAAAATCTATATCATTCATTGAACTTAAGGTTAACTCATTTCCGTAATTTACAAACTATTTCATATATTTCATACACTCTGAATACAGGTTTAAGGTGATTGTAAGGCTAATTGATGAGACCGGCTCTGCGCCGGTGGTGTTCTTTAACAACAACTTTTGCAAGATTTCAGGCCATACTGCGTGGGCATTGATGGAACAACACGGAATGGACCCTGATGAGTACTGGCCACAAGAGTTGGATGCATTAGTTGGAAAAAAATTTCTATTTAAGATATACTTTTCCGAGTACAACGTTAACTACAACAATCACACCTACCGTTGTGATGCGTTTTCGGAAAATGATGAGTTCATCAACCATTTTAAAAAAGACTTTTTTGAAGAAGAAATCACGGAAGATGTGCCTGATGAGGTAATCTTTTATATATATCGTTTTAATTTATTTGAACAATTATAGATTTTTATCCCAATTTACAATTGAGTATACATCTTTGTTTATTAGGTTCCAACTCAGGAGTTCAACACACCTGCTACTCTTATCAAGAAGATAAGCATGGGTGATCCAAGTGTTAACCGTGTGTTGGATATGCAGTCACCTTCTGGAACATTGCAATCAGCTGGAAGTTCATCAGGTTCTGGTTCAAAGAAGAGCCGTGTGGTTGATTTGGAGTCACCTGATTTGGATTCATCAGGTAGTGCAGACAAAAAGAGACGTGTGGTTGTTGATCTTGATGATATTGACAGTGAACCCGAGGATGAAGCAGGCAAATACAATCAAGAGCTGGTTCAAGTCAAGATTGAACCTGAGGATTAAAATCTCATTCGACACTCCATGGTTTATCTTTTGTCTGCTTTATGTTTTCAATTAGTATTTGCAATAAACAAGGTTGTTTGTTTTAATAATTAATGAAGGATTACATGTATTTATCCTTCATGAAAGAATTGTTATTTTTGTGAAAGCCATGGAGATGGTATTTGTTAAACAATGTTTTCACTTTTTATCTTATTTGTTAAACAATGTTGATGCTGTTTCTCTTTTTATGGATTGGAATAATATTGAATACGATTTCATATTTATTTGTTGTTCTTCTATCAAAATTGTTTTGTTAAACTTCAAACTGATGATGATGATTAAAACAATAATAGCATCCTATCATTTTATATTTTTTACATAATTAACATGATTTAAACAATAATAGCATCCTATCTTTTTATCCACTTTCAAAATATGATGAAATCTAACACAATCAATTATACGTAAATCACTCTTACTAATTGAAATACATAATTAAAAACGTAACAAACTTTCACATATAAACTCAAGTATATCCTTTACATAATTAGAATTATTTTGTGATTATATATACGACTCCTTGCTCATCTCAGAAACACAAAACATTTTTCAGAGTGTATGCAGCCATGGGTGATAGTATACCAAATAAACAAGATCAACTTAATCATGGAGATCCAAACGTTGGAATTTCGGCACCAAAAGGTATTTTATTTGTTATTCATAAGAATGAAATACATTTAATATGATATTTTTAATTTTCTATGATTGTATATGCATGTTTAAGTCTTATATGTTGATTTGTTAATATTTCCGGTATCCGGTTAAACATTAGTGGATTCGTCCAAAAGATTACCAGGAAGAAAGGCAACAAAAGTTCCAATGACAGAAAGTAAACAAGTTTTTAAATCTTTAACTTATAAAATACTAATCCAGTCATTTTTAATTTTCATCTTTTATTATACATTTATATTTATTTATTATTTGATTTGTTAGGTATGCGTAATGAGTTACTCAACTCCAAAAACAAAAGAGGGAGACCAAGACTACCATTGAAGGAAATTAGAATAAGTACGTTTTATAATTTGTTGGATAAAAATTAAATTTAAGTTGATTATCCAATAAGTGAATTTTGTTTCGTTATTTAAATTGCAGATCAAACTTCAGTCGATAACATTGATAATCAAACACATCAACATGCACTTCCGGTTCAAACGGTTGGACGACAGTTAGAAAAAAGCATTCAAACACGTAATTCAGTACTTAGTAATGGCCACATTGAAACAAGAGCTAAAGGTATTCAATTTATTGTTTACTTTTCATCATGAAGTATTTATAAATAATTTGAAATTACATTATAAGTAATTACTGTTTTTATACTCACTAAGTTATTTTGTATATTAGGAAAAAGAACATCTACACCATTATCTCCGGATTCAAGTCAACATCATAAAGTTGTTTGTTCTGTTTCTGCAACACCAATTGACTTATCAAAACGATGTACGAGTAAAACATACATTTCAACACCTACTTCATTTATAGTTTATTAAATATCTTATGAAAATTTTAGTTTGTGTTAGTTATATTCATACCATTTATTTTTTCATTAGGTACGCCACTTCAACATTGTGCGCCTCTCGGCTCATTACCTCCTAAATCTACAATACATAATCATCCAATTATGTATACTCAAAATACAAAGACTGTATCTAAAGGTATATATCCCAATGGGTTCTTTTAAACATAAACATGTTATAACACAATTTAATGTTTACGCATTCGTACTCAATACTTTTAGTTTTAATAAAAAATATGGAAATCTTTTTTGTATTAGGAAAAAGAACATGTACTCCATTATCCCCGGCATCAACTCAAGCTCATAAAGTTATTTGCGATGTTTCTGGAATGTCGATGGATTCAACAATTCGTCGTGGGGGACATTCGGTTTCAAGATGTAATTATCTTTTTTGCATTAATTTTATATGAAAATTATATCACATGTATATTAAATTTTTGACGATATTACTTACATCAGGTACACCCCATTCGAATGTTACGACTCTTGGCTCATTACCTCCATTGGTTAATGGTTCGGTTTGTGGTGTTGCAAATACCGACAAAACATCAAATGGTACTTACCTTATGATAATAATCATAAAATCACTCCATACATATCAAGATAAAATTATTTTCTATATCTACATTGCTTATATGCTAGAGATGTTAACAGAAACATTTATACGGAACAATAATGGTTCAAGGTTTCGCAACCATACTCCCGTCAAATTCAATTTAGGTATCATTTTAAATATTTTTATAGATTGTCATTATTTTTGGTTTTAAACTTTAAAACATCAAACGGATGTAATGGTACGTTATGTCTCAGGTTCAACAACTTCTAATCCGGATGATGCGTCACATTGCCAGACGTCTTTACATACAAATAACTCTCAGAAGCTTAAATCCAAAACGGTTACCAGGCAATCCGCACGTCGCATTAACTTCACTGATGCTCAGCAATATGTTGATAAAACTGGACAAAGACACGCATTTGTTGGAATTTCCAAGGGTAAACAATACAAACTCCATAACTTTCAATAATATTACTCATTTGTAACGCTTCAAGTATGTAATTTTGTGTAATTAAATGCCATATAATCGATACTCATATATGCCAGATTACATTGATCATGGAGATCCAACATTTTCATGTGAATCATGTGGAGCACTGGTATGGCATGCCGAGGCTATCCGAGGTGCAACAAATACCAGTTCCAAATCGTATTCAATATGTTGCGGTAGAGGCAAGGTTAAGTTGGGTCAAGATGTTAAACAGCCACCTGAGTTGCTTAAAAAACTTATTACGAATCAACACCCTAAAAGTGCGTCATTCATAGATAATATCAGGCGTTATAACTCAATGTTTGCCTTCACTTCCATGGGTGCTAAACAAGACACTTCCGTTAATGTTGGACGTGGTCCGTATTGCTATCGAATACAAGGTGAGAATTACCATTTGGCAGGTACTCTTTTGCCTAAGCAAGGAAAGGAGCCAAAGTTTTCCCAACTTTATATATTCGATACTGAGAACGAGATTAAGAACAGAATGCAAGCTGTCAGGTGCAACTTTTATTACAACTATATTTTTTTTCTTTACATTAACACATACACTTTGTATTTTCATTAACAAAATGTACTTACCAAATACTATACAATTTTTTTTAACAGCAATGGACCTTCGACGTCTTCAAATACAAATGAGTTAGATCAGAAACTAACTACAGATATACGTGACATGCTTGATTCAATTAATCCGTTGGTCAAGGAGTTTCGTATGGCTGGTGAACGTATCAGGACAAAGGATGATCAAAGATTGAAGCTTAAGCTTATTGGTACAAGGACGCGAGATGGTAGAGACTATAATCTACCTACTGCATCCGAGGTGGCTGCGTTAATAGTTGGAGATTTTGACGAAACCAAAAACAAAAGGGATATTATTCTACATAGACAAGATGGCGATCTTAAGCGGATCAGTGAACTACATCCCTCCTATCTCGCAATGCAATACCCTTTGATTTTTCCTTATGCCGAGGATGGTTACCGCACTAATATATTCCATTTCGGCATAACGGACTATGATGAAAAAAACAAAGGAACACGTGTTACAATGAAAGAGTGGTTTGCTTATCGCATACAGGAAAGGCCAAACGAATTCTCTATGATGCTAAACGGAAGACGTCTATTTCAGCAATTTATTGTAGATGGTTACACAATGATTGAGTCTGAAAGGATGTCATTTAATAAAAAGAATAATAAGGAACTTAGAAGTGAAACGTACGCTAAGCTTGCAAAACTTGCAGAGAATCCTGATTCCGGGGTTAAATTGCGTGGCAGAAAAGTGGTGTTGCCGTCATCATTTACCGGGAGTCCCAGGTATATGATGCAGAACTATTTAGATGCAATGACTATTTGCAAGTTTTATGGCTATCCAGACTTATTCATAACCTTTACATGCAACCCTAATTGGCCTGAGATCAATCGTTTTATGGCTAAGAGAGGTTTGAAATCTGAGGACAGACCGGATGTAATTACACGCGTATTCAAAATTAAGCTGGACTGTCTTATGCATGATTTAAAGGATCGACGGACGTTTGGACGTGTTAAAGGAGGTAACTTCAGTATACATCTTGATCATCTTTACTTTAAGAAGTTACAAATACATAAGGACTTAATACATATTGTAGAAAGTCATATATGTTTTGCTAAGCTTTTATTAATAGCTTAACCTTGCTTACGAATAAGCTTATTAACATGTATATTTAAAGGACATAATGCAGGAGATAATGATGGGTAAGCTTATATGGTATCAAAGTTAGTAATGGTAAAATGAGTTAAATGACTTGTCAAAACTGAATAAAGAATTAGCAAAACAGCTAATGGGGAGGATCTTATCAAAAACCGAGTAAGTAAGGTAATAAGCTTAAGTTGTTTGGCTGCATGCAAACACTTAAGATACTCAAGATAGCTTAATGCGATTTGGATAACCCTAAAGAATATTAATCATGGTGCCAAAGAGAAGCTATGAATTAAACTATATATATTGCATCAAATAAATACACAAACTATATCCACGAAAAAAAGCATATCCGATCAAATTCAAGGGTATTTTCAATTCATAGTATACCCAAAAAATAATTTTTTTTGTTTATATTTTACTCTATCCTATATCTTTAAATGATACTGGAACAAAATTTGTGCAGCAAGAAGCTTACCTTTTCAACTTTAGCTGCCATCTCATACTCATGATTGTCCCCCATGCTTAAAGTTAAAGCAGTCACCTGGACATGTTAACACAAACATGAAATAGCCATCACATAAGTTACGTTTGAATCTGTGTTCTTGATCCTCTTTACTTTATGTCTCACATATTATACTTTATTATCTTATTGATTAATTACATAATGTATTTTTTAACGTTGCAGCTGTTTACACGATTGAGTTTCAAAAGAGAGGACTACCGCACGCTCACATCTTACTATGGCTTAAACCGGAAGATAAGATAACCACAACAGCAAATATCGATAAGTATATATCAGCGGAAATACCAAATAAGGATGAGGACCCTGACTTGTATCAGATTGTTACGGATCACATGATGCATGGCCCATGTGGTGTTGATAATCCAAGCTGCCCTTGCACTGTTGATTTCAAATGTACCAAGAGCTTTCCTAAGCAATTTAACGAAACGACAGTCATTGATGACACTGGTTATGCAATATATAAGAGAAGAAATGACGGAAATACTATCAATAAAGGTGGAAAAGATTTGCATAACGGTTTCGTTGTTCCTTACAACCCAGGCTTGCTTAAGCGGTACCAATCACATATCAATGTGGAATGGTGCAACCAGGTTGGGTCAATCAAGTATTTGTTCAAGTATATCAACAAAGGTCCTGACAGGGTTACTGCTGCTATAGATGGCGAAGAAATTGATGAAATTAAGGATTTCTATGATTGTAGATATCTTTCGGCTTGTGAAGCAGCTTGGCGTATTTATGGATTTGACATTCACTATAGGACTCCAAGTGTTGAACGTTTGCCATTTCATTTGAAGAATGAACAACCCGTCTTATTTGATGAAAGTGATAGCATTGATTACACACTTGAAAAATCATCAGTTAACGAGACCAAGTTTCTACAGTGGATGGAATTAAACAAGACTGATACATTTGCACAAACATTGCTATATGTTGAGATTCCTAAATTCTATGTGTGGAATGCGAAAAATAGAATTTGGACTCTAAGACAAAGAGGTGAGAGTTTAGGCAGGATTCATCACGTCCCGCCTTCTTGGGGTGAATATTTTTACTTACGTGTATTGCTAAACAAGGTGAGAGGTGCGCGTAGTTTTGAAGAGATCAGAACATATGATGATGTGGAGTATCCAACATATAGAGATGCATGTTATGCTCGCGGTCTTTTGCAAGATGACAAGGAGTACATTGATGGGCTTTTGGAAGCGAGTCAATGGGGAATGGGCGATTATTTGAGATCTTTCTTTGTCATGCTACTCATGACAGATAGTATGTCTCGGCCGGAGGTCGTATGGGAAAAAACTTGGCATGTTTTGGCTGCGGACGTGGAGAATGTTGAGCGCATAAAGCACAATAATCCTGGTATGTTATATTAATTTATACCACCTTATATACTTCACATAAACATATGCATATAACACCTGATATTTATATAAGCAAATGCATAACATATAACACATTTGTGTTCAACCTGACATAATGGACTTTTTAATTGCAACTACATATAGAACAGTTACTTGCTAATTATAACCATGGTGGACCAGCGAAAGCCAATTGCATAAGCCTCAATAGATGCTCACTTATATACTTGTAGTAGACCTGATATATGCAGCATACTTTTGATTAACTCACAATGCCAAACACCCTCATAACTATTTTAAAGGCCGTCATGCAATACCAAACTTAACCAAAACTGATTAGATTGACAACCCATACAAGACTTGACATCAGAACCTGTAACGCACAACTTAATGCAGCTCAAACACAAATATCTCAACACTTGCAGCCCACAAATAAATTAAGTTATTATTTTACTACGTATTAGATCAGTACCATAATCCTAACATGCTTTTTAATTTAATTTGCTCCAGCTTAATGCTTAATTGCTCCAACTGAATTCAATTAAATTAACTTTTTTGTATAGAATATTTTTAATTGCTCCAACTGAATTCTCATGTCTCAAGCACACTCCCGTGATCCTCACCTGCATTTTAATTAAGTTATTATATTATTAGATCAGTAACATGCTCAATTGACAACTTATATACTCTTGACATTACAACTAAAAGTTCAAAAGCAATTTTACCCTTGCAAGTTTAAAAGAGTAGATAATAAGTAGATGCATAACATATAACACATTTGTATATTAACTTTTAGTAATTTAACATTGCAGAGTTGCAGCTTTCAGACACTCAGAAATACAATATATGTCTAACTTATATTGAACACATGCTACTGTGTAACAATAAGAGTTTAAAGTCTTTCTTGAAAATGCCATATCCGAATAACGAATATACGATGGAAGGTTATAACAGGTTGATATATGACGAGACAGCGTACAATAAAGATGAATTAAAAGAGCAACACAAGACATTGTACGGTAGCTTGACATCGGAACAAAAGGGTATTTATTCAACTGTTATGGACGCGGTTGACAAAAACAAAGGTGGAATGTTTTTTGTATATGGATACGGTGGCACGGGGAAGACATACCTTTACAAAACTATGTCTGCTTTTTTACGTTCAAAAGGTGATATAGTATTAAATGTGGCGTCAAGCGGTATTGCAGCTCTTTTGTTGGAAGGCGGAAGGACAGCACATTCTCGGTTTGCAATACCAATTAATATACTCGAAGATTCAATGTGCAACATAGCTGGTGACAGTGACCTTGCTGATTTGATACGCCAGGCAAAGCTCATAATATGGGATGAGGCTCCTATGATACAGTCATATTGCTATGAAGCACTTGATAGGACATTGCGAGACATTTGCAGATCAGACCAAGGAGAACCATCTAAACATGTTTTTGGCGGAAAAGTTGTTTTGTTTGGTGGTGATTTTAGACAGATTCTTCCAGTCATTCCTAATGCCAGCCGTAATCAAGTCGTACATGCAACAGTTAACTCATCTTATCTTTGGGAACACTGCAAAGTAATGAGGTTGACAGTGAACATGCGATTGAGCTCTGGATCTACTGAATCTGAAAAAAAGGAAATACAAGAATTTGCGGATTGGATTTTAGACATTGGTAATGGAAAAATTGGTGGGAAGAATGAAGATCATGCGACAGTTGTATTTCCAGATGCAATGTTGATTCCAGAGTCTGATGATCATGTTGGATCAATTATAGGTGAAACATACCCAAATCTGCTCCAAAACCTATGGAACCCTCACTTCTTTCAAGAAAGGGCCATTCTTGCACCAACTCATGAAATGGTTGATAGGATTAATGACCGGATGCTGGATTTACTGGAAGGAGACGAGACGATTTACGAATCATCAGATTCTGTTGCTTTGGACGATGCAGATACCAATTTTGATGACTCTATATACACGACAGATTTCCTTAACGGTATAAGGATGTCCGGTCTTCCGCATCATGCAATAAAGCTAAAGGTTGGTACTCCGGTAATGTTAATGCGAAACATTGATCAAAAAGCAGGATTGTGCAATGGAACAAGGCTTCAAGTACAACGTCTGGGAGTCAATGTAATTGAAGCAAAGATTATATCTGGTGGCCAAATTGGTAAGATTTGCGCTATTCCACGTATGATTATTAGCCCTTCAGAGACTAAGATGCCGTTCAAATTGAATAGAAGGCAGTTTCCAATTCAAGTTTGTTTTGGTATGACGATTAATAAAAGCCAAGGACAGACTTTGTCACAGGTTGGTTTGTTTTTGCCGAAGCCTGTATTCTCACACGGTCAACTGTACGTCGCTATGTCAAGAGTCAAGAGCAAGCGAGGATTGAAGGTTCTATGTTTAGATAAAGACGACAACTATTGCAACTACACTTCAAATGTCGTATATAAAGAAGTCTTAGGTCGGATTTGAGTAACCATTAATTTATTGTACATTAAACGTATGCATTGTTACTTATGAAACCGACATGTTCTCTAAACAATTTTATATTTTTTTATTATGTTTTGCGCTTATGAATGTTTATTTTCTTCCTGTTAATATTATCTATGTTATTATTAACTGTTTGCCAATTTCAACAACTGATTAATACATTCATATTACATAATTCAATAAGAACATGATCATTATACTTTATCTTTAAACATGAGCATAAAATGTCATAAAATAAGATATTCGTCTACTAACCAACATTATATAACATAGTCAAGGATGATTCATTACAAACCAAAATTAGCAAACAAGTATTCTGTTGCTTTAACCTTTCAGTGATAATCCTAATTAACGACTTAACAATATAAGTTCATAGTCCTAAACATAACATACTTTAAACGTCCTATTAACGATACGAGTTTCCATTACATAAACAAACTAACAAACGTGGAATGTTGCAATTTTAATTTCTTCCCCTTCGACCACCTCCACATTTGTGTTCATCAACTTTATTCGCATCATTTTTGGCTGCTTGAACCCACACATATTTCCAAACTTCATCCAGTTTCCAGTTAGCTTCACATGGTTTATTTTCTTCCTCTTAACATTATCTATATTATTATGAAGCGAACCCGCCCATCGGGCGGGTTATGAAGCTAGTAGACTTATATGAGCCTATAAAAGTTAAATAAGTTAAAAAAAAGAAAAAAAGAAGAAAAAAAAAGGTTGTATGAAGATCATAATAGCGCAACTATAACCGTTTGCTACTAAAAAAATCTCATGAATGAGTACTCGGTTTAGCTTTCTTAAAAACCCAAAATACTTTTTTTATTATTATTATTATTATTATTATTATTATTATTATTATTATTATTATTATTATTATTATTATTATTATTATTATTATTTTCTAACTTTTTTGTATCAAAAAATGCCAATTCATTTCTTTTTGAAATAAGCAAAAATTGGTAGAAAACACATCATAAGGTATGTAAATGGCACTCCAATAGACATGTGGAAATATCTTATTGTTGCAAATCACCTCACACGGATCCAACCCCCTTTCTCCTAATTTCAATCCAACGCCTCCCATCACTCCAAACAAACACACCCCCACTCCAAATTCACATAAAGTTGAATAGCTTAAACTTAGTTTCTAATCAAACTTTTCAACTAGCTTTTTGGATAGCTTAAAGTTGCAAACTTTCATCTATACCTTATCTCAAATTCATATAAAGTTTCAAGCTTTTCAAGTTTAGTCCAAGATTATATAAAGTATGTGTAAAATCAGTCAATCTCTGTGGTTTTTTAAGTATGTGTGTTCTTGACTGGTATGCATACTTGAAAAACCAGTCATTAATGTTGTTTGATTGATAATGAGGCCACCACAATGGATTGAGGATACCTAAATGTGAAGGTTTCCTCATATCTTATGTGTATGGGTGATTTTATCATACTCTTCATTAACATTCCACCATATATCAACACTCATACCCATACCTATTATGATTAATAGCAACAAACGTAACGCACCCTAGTGCAAGGGTGCCACGTTGGCAATCCCCAACACACAACCTTTGCAAACAAAAACACTTGCTCTAATTAAACTCCACCATCCGATTCAATCTCACACCTTTAGAATCAATGTCCCACATATCCGATCCGGACCAACCACCTCTCCACCGATCAAACCTTTGCAAACAAACCACCACTCTCTCTTTTTTGTTTGTTTCACTCATTTCACAGTATCATTTACAAGTTTATTCAACGATTATGTAAAGTATGTGTAAAATCAGTCAATCGATGGTTTTTCAAGTATGTGTGTTCTTGACAGGTATACAATAGATTAGCTCATTTTACACTGAGTATTGACGAGATGTTTGATGAAAGGTATTCTTATAATTGTTTGTAGAAGAAAAAGCTATAATTTATTTTTAGGTTGATGATTTTTTTAGATTTTGCTGTAAATGATGTTTACATAATGGTGAGATTTGTGAGCTTAGCTTTAGCTTTAATTGTTAACTGAATGATTTTTCGGGTTTTGGTTTTCGAGATTTTGCTAAGTCTATGGATGGTTTTAATTAAGATTTGAATTGTTTTTATATCGATTTAAGACTGCTTTTGATGTTTACTGATTGTTAGTATTTGACGATAACTGACGGTTTAACTACCCTCGTTGGATGCGTATCTTGTGTGTGTAAATGGGGTGAATTTTGGTGTTTTGGGAAAATGTGGTATGAATTTAGGATATGAACCGGGTTTAGCTTTGATTGTTGAGTTATGATGTTTAGGTTTTTGGTTTCTGTTGGTCAATTGGTAGGACAATGATTTGAGATTGCTTTTGATGTTTGTGGCTTGTTAGTATTTGACAATAAGTGATGGTGCAACTATCCTGGTTTAATACCCGTTTAGTCAGCTAAAATGACGTGAATTTTGGTTTTTTAAAATAGCATGAATTAATTTTGGATTTAGATGTTACGTACAGCAACAACTTTAAACATTTATTATGTCTCTAGAAGAGAATGATATCTACGGTGCGTGTTTGTATAAAGATTCATGTTTGTATGCGTGTTTATACAAATTAAGCTAATATATGTGTGTGTTTGTGATCCGTGTTTTACTATTCTGTAGGCTTATTTTAAGAGGTTAATAAGTTATTGTATAAAAAAAGTTAAAAAAGCTTATTGAAGGTGTTTGGGTAAGCTTATGTCAAAGTGCGTTATACATTGGGATGTATTTCTCTTTTCCCTAATTATCATGTGTAAAGCACGTGACTTTGTGAGAGGGATACCTTTCATGGGAATATGGGATTTAGGGGGTGTTTGGGTAAGCTTGTATAAAGAACTTACACGCTGGGTAAGCTTATGCCAAAGTGCTTATTAGTTATTTGGGGAATAAGGGGTAATGAATAACTGGATAAGTTAAGCATATGGTTATCCATATACAGTACGTCTTAGTATCTTTTAGGCATGATTGAAGCTAATATAATGTGCGTTGCCTTGTTCTGCATCAAGATAAGTACGGATTTTCGGGCTTGACAATTTTACTCAGTGAAACTTTGAACTTAGGGGATTTGTTTAAGTTTATTTTGGGCTTATGATCTCATTTGGTTCGGCTTATATCTCATAAGCTCATCTGTATCCGTCTTTTTTCTAGCTTGTGAGCTTATCTTCCATCTTTAAGTCATAATAAGCTCACAAGTCTGAAAATAAGCCGGAAAATATGGGCGTATGAGATTTAAGCATATAGTCAAATAAGCCTAAAAATTAGCTTAAACAAACATCCCCTTATCTAGCCCAGCTTAGTTTCTATTTGTTTGAGCTCCAAAATACACCCTAAAGCTTTACGTTTTTTTTAAAGACTTTACATACTTGTGCATAAAATTTGTTCTCTTGTGAGTTTATACAGGGACCTATAAATTTATTTTCATCATCTTTTCTCTGACGTCACAAAAAAGTATGGAATTGTATTCTTTGGTATTAATTTGTGGTGATTATGATTTAGGTGGTCGTAGAGAAGACGACTGGACCTGTCCAAGCTGTGGGAATTTCAACTTTTCTTTTCGGACAACTTGCAATATGCGCGACTGTACACAGCCAAGACCAGCCGATCATAACTCAGTAAGTTACACTATCCGTTTATTACACATATCGCATTAGCTGTCGGTAATGGCTTTAAGAAAATAGGCGTTTACAGGACCAGTCTCTCACTCTTGTTCCTCTAGTTGAGTTCCAACAGATTTCAGAAACTGATTGCTCTTGGTAGTTTTGGTAACGAACAATTGTATTTATACTAGATTTTAGTTCTACGATGAGTAAAATTAAGTTTAAGTTATTTGGTTATCATATATTCTTTTGCTGATGTGTATTTTGTCCTATAGTTA
The DNA here is from genome assembly GCA_021014915.2 of Artemisia tridentata subsp. tridentata. NCBI lineage: Eukaryota > Viridiplantae > Streptophyta > Magnoliopsida > Asterales > Asteraceae > Artemisia > Artemisia tridentata. The sequence continues at coordinate 9,095,231 of CP139506.1, read as the reverse complement.
TCTTTATTAATTAGTCTTTCAACGAAATGTTTGTTTTACAGAAATCTGCTCCAAGGCAAATGCCGACCCCACAAGGCTACTCCTCGTCTTCTTCTTATGCGGGTTCCGGTGCACCCTCTTCAATGTATATGGGCGTAACACCTTATGTTGCTTCTCCCTTCAATGGAACATCTATGCCTCCTTATGATGGTTCTGCTTATCGTTACAACTACAACAGCCGTCTGCCTGGAGGGAACCCTTATCGTCCTCTGCAACTCTCTGCCACACCTGCTTATTCAGGTGGGCCCATGATAGGAACTGGTATGTGTTTTTTGGTTGATTTTGGCCATTTTATTGTTTAGCGTGTGTTGTTTAGAAGTTATGGTGTTCTGATACTTATTTTGTTCAATAATCTTATTCGGTTTGTTTGGGTCAACCCGGATGCTAAATAGGGTTGGGTATCAGGTTAGATATTTTTGGCTAACTCGGGTTAGGGTCGACCCGTTTGACCTGAATACGTTTTTTTTTTAATATGGTTTATTATAAATTATCTATCTAAATTAGAACAAATAGGCAATTTTATGACCATTTTACTCATATTCGAAGTCGAACCCGAGTTCAAATAGGGTTGGGTTCGGGTATGATATTTTTAGCCTCGACCCGACTTGACCCGACCCGATTAACGCTGCTACCTGCTACTATGTGACATCTTGCTGAAACTGGAATTACATCTTTTTTGCAGGTGCATTGTATGGTTTGCCTCAGCTGATGGAACAATTCGGTTTGCGGTTGCCCATTGCTTAGGCTGCCATGGTATGTCTGAATTTTGTTATATCAATCAACTAATTGCAACGAGTAAATTTGATTATTCGTTCACCTACTCCCTATGTTAACATGTATATAAACATGTGATGCTATATTGATGGATCATTTGGTTTTTAAATTTTTATAGGGACCACGGACTGGATTCTTTCCAAAAGAGCCATCTCAAAAGAAAGGTATGTTATATCTAACTTCTTCATATACTGCTACGCAGACTAGCAGGTGATTGTAATTTATGATCCGTTTTTCATTGTTCCACTTGCTTCTTACAGATGGAACACGAGAAAATGACTGGGAATGCCCAAAATGTGGAAATGTCAATTTCTCCTTCGGAACAGTCTAACATGAGAAAATGCAACACACCTAAACCAGGATCTCAGGTGAGATGCCATCTTTATACCAGCTTTATTTTTGACACATTGAAGCTTTTAGCTATGTTTTATATAACGTGTCATTCTAATTTATTTTTATGACGCTAATATGCAGGTTGCAAAGCCAGCCAAGAGTTCCGGTAAGTACTTCATGTATATATTTGGTTACCTGTTAGTGACGTTCGAGTCTGAATCATATATATGTATCTTATTTTGTTTCAGAAGCGGATATGCCAGAAGGGAGCTGGAAGTGTGACAAATGTAACAACATAAACTATCCTTTTAGGACCAAATGTAACCGACAGAACTGTGGTGCAGACAAACCATTAGAATCCCAGAATTCCCCTACAGAAGAAGAAAACAAATAGGATTGTATTAATATGATTTGAAGTCGATTGCCTATCTTAAATTGGTGTCATTTGTTTGTGTGCTTGTGGGACCAGGATGAGATCCTGCAACAATTGACTAGTCTTGAATTCATCAGCAGTCCCCATTTATGGTTTCTACTTTTTTACTTGGCAGTCTTTTAAAATAGATTGGAGTACTCACTCCCAAGTAGGCGACTTTCTTTTTGCTATTTATCGACTAATGCTGATACTATGAGAGTGCAAAACTGGTAAATCCATTTGGTTCAGTGCGTATGTGTTTTGGTATAGTCCAGTGAACCATGCTCATTTAGGCCATACACGAGTCTTTAACGAGTAGTCTAAAGTTTGTGGTAAATTCATGGCATGCTCTTGTTTTTGAATGGATTACAGTCCTATACACCCAAAACACATGAACGAACCCTGACCGGGTGCGGTATAACTTTTCTTATATGCAACTAGTTTTAGCATGTATTTGGTTGTATACGAATGAATCTTTTCCTATGTTTGCAACATTTTCCACTATAACAACAAAAAAATGAAGTGGAAAAATGGACGGTAGAAATATATATAGTAAGAAACTAAAACAAACTGATTTCATTACTCACAATGATGAACCTACAGTAAGAAATCCATATATTCTTGAGTGTCTCGTTTCAACCACTATTAAAAGTGATACATTTCAGCCTGACCCTGTTTTGATCCATTTCCCAACCCGTCTATGTTTCCATACATTATGTTGTACAAACCTTTTTGGTGTACGATATCATACGGCAAAATAACTATCTTAATGGGTCCTATGTGGTAAAAATGAATACGTAATGCATATAAGCTCCTAAATTGTTTTATTCCAAAAACCAAAACATTACTTTTGTAATCATATTTAGCACGATAACATCTATAGGGGATTATTATAAAACTGTGCAAAAAACATTCCGGGCCAACCTGATCCTTACAAAAAATGTTCTCGTTTTGACCCGTTACACAAGCCGCCAGACACACCCATTTTCCCACCCTTACGAATATTTATTCAAACAGTAGCCATACCCATTGTTGCGACATAAAGCTGAAGTCGGGTGCAAATGGCACGACATCCGACTCCTAATAATTATGTATTCCTGTTCCCTTTAGGTTTTTCAGCGTTATGGAAGTAAACTGTCATGAGCATATTGCTTTTCTGATGATGTCCCAATTCAACCCACATGATGTCAGCGGGATCATGAGCTTTTTCAAGATGTCGAGTAACTGAGAACTCACTTCCCGAGCCTTTCGTAGAGCTTTCACTTGTAAGTAATGAGTGCTACACCAGTCTCCACAGTATTTGTTAACTTTCCATGTGCATCATCGCTCTTTTTTTTTTTTTTTTTTTTTTTTTTTTGTCTGGGCTTACTAACTAATGAATACAGACGGGACTGAGATCATAAATACAATCGTTAAAACTTCGTTTACACAACTAAATTCTTCACATGTTAAAAGCAGTTTAGCGAGCAGTGGGTCCAATGGAAAGTCAGTCATTTTTAGCCCATATCAGTCAGATTCTCTGTGTTGTTCAATGCTCCCAATATCCATAGTTGATACAGGTAGACATATAGTTAAGAATGTTAAGTTTAGGTGTCGGATCCATGAACTCGAAATCAAGTAAATTGTCGATTTTTGATGACTTCAGAAGCAAAAGTACGTTCCCCAGATTCGCCCTCTGGAAAAGGACGGTAACAGGTACCGGGCCTAATAGTAAACAAACTACAAATACCTAATAGTAATCTGACTACAACTTTCAACAAAATTCATTATGTAGACACGCCTAACGAAACAGTGAAACACCCATAATCTCCAAGTACATGTTTGACAGATGTAACCAGCACACTTAATCATAAACATGTTTGATACATATGATAAGTCATCAGGAGTGTAAATGCACTCTTACATCTCTTACGGTACTTATGCAACAAGAAAACTAAAACACACTTACAAATATATTTGACAAAGTAACATTTATATAACTACGACATCAACTGCTCCTTGCTGCAGTTACTTTCAAATTTCACCAAGAAAGCTTGGTATTAGACCTGAAAGCAGTAAAAAATGAAACCAAGTTAGTGATGATTTATTAACAAACTCATGTAAAATCAGATTCTACAAAATGGGAGAACAGAGTACCTTATATATTTTGAAGCACATCGAGAATGCGCTGCAACTCGTTGACAACAATTTCAATTTTCATCCGTTGTGGTGGGGAATCCATAGAGCACGATACTCCAATCTTGATAATTGCAACCAAATATTCTTCCACTTTCTTTGCATTCGCTTCCGTACTTTGCAACACAATTGCATCATCATCAATAACATCAATTACGTGATCCAGTAATGCCATGTAAGCAAATTTATGAAGGCTAAGACCATTGTTGAACATGTCATCTGTCGGCTTTTTCCCGGTCATCACCTCTAGTAATAATATTCCAAAACTGTAGACATCCCCAGTAGTTGTCATCTCGCTCCCGAGACCATACTCTGCGAATTAAAAACAGTTAGTTAATTTACAAACTGTAATTTGCAAGTAAATATAAGCATCATGCCATACTCTTCAATTGAATAACAATTAATTAATTTACAAACTTTAACCTGTAAATAAATATAAGCATCATGGAATAAAAGTGGAATTACGTGGAGGTGCATAACCAATTGTTCCTTTAACCCCGGTTGAGCATTTTTGGTTTAAGTCTGTACCAAGTAGTCGAGCTAAGCCAAAGTCTCCAACATGAGCCACCATATAATCATCAAGTAGAATGTTACTTGGCTTCAAGTCACCGTGAACAATCGTTGTTTGGCAGCGATTGTGAAGATAATCAAGTGCAGTGGCAACATCTCTAAGAATATTTATTCTTTGAAGAAGGTTGAGTTTCGATGTATATGCACTTGAATGAAGCCAATCGTGTACACTTCCATTGGGCATAAACTCGTAAACCAGCGCTTTAAAATCATTGCCTTGGAAATCACTACTCGAACATGAAGTTATTATCTTCAACAAATTACGGTGTCGAATATTCCGCCAAGCTTCACATTCTGCTACAAAGCTTTTCTGAGCTCCTCGATTTTGAAGATGTAGAACTTTGATTGCAACAGATATGTCTTCATCGGAATCGAGGATCCCTCTATAGACAGAGCTGAACCCACCCTCTCCAATCAAATTTGCTACAGAGAAGCCATCAGTAGCCTTGATAAGTTGATTGTATGAAACTTTCATGAACCGTTCACTCCTTGATGACTCAGATGGTTGATGATTGCGTTTCCTCTTACACAAAAGATATACACAACATAATACGACGAGCAACGTCGGTGCAATCACAATGACTAATATGAAGAAAGGAAACCTTTTTTTCTTACTACCCGTCTCCTTGCATTTGGGTAACTCAAGTATAACCAAACCACCACAAAGCCTATTGTTCCCCGAAACCGAAAATAGACTTGAATTGGCAAACACTCCTACAACCGGTACTTCAACCTCAAAATGATTAAAGGATAGGTTCAAAAACTCTAAGGAATTCCATTTCTCTAAGAATTGAGGAATTTTTCCTGATAAATTATTTTGAGAAATGTCGAGTACCTTCAATCCTCTCAAGGAACTGAATGAAGGTGGTATTATGCCTTCAAATATGTTGCCTCTAAGGTACAACTCTACAAGGCTAATGCACTCACCAAGGCTACTAGTAATGTTGCCTGATAAATTAAAATAAAGCTCGCTCAACATCTTAAAGTCTTTAATCTCTGATGGAATTGAACCAGACACGTTGTTGTATGAAAGATCTAAAAAATTGGTTAGTGATGGAAGTTGTAGAAGTTGTTTGGGTATTTTTCCACTTATTCTATTGTCTGAAAGGTCTAACCCAAAAAGTTTTTTACAATTTCCAAGGCTTGATGGAATATGGCCTTCTAATTTGTTGGAATTGTTGAGTGTGAAGCCAGGCCCACTCTTTGGGTTGGTCAAAAGCAAAAGCTAATGGCAGATAACATGGAGTTGTTGGCAGACAAAAGCTAATGGCATAAAACAAGGAAATAGCAAAAGGCAAGCATGTTTTGCGGATGCATATTTTGCGGATACTTTTTATGTCATCATGTATCATCCAATCTCTATATAAGAGATCATCTTGTATTGTAAACATAACACACACAAAGATGTAATAAAATACCTAGTTACCGAGAGTGGACGTAGATCAGGAGGATCGAACCACTATAAATACTGGTGTTCTTGTGTCGTGTTCGTGTCATTCTCTGTTCTCTGTGTGACCCTAACAACTGTTCGATCCCAACAACTGGTATCAGAGCGGGTGATAGCCGAGGTTCGTCGGAGTTGTTGTTTCTCGTTCGGTGATCTTTGTTTCCGCTGCAGTCGCCGGTGATAGGCAAGGTTAAGATCTGTTTCGTTCGAGAGGGTCTAAGGTTTCTGTTCGGTTGATTGTTGCTGCTGTGTCTAGCCATTTTCGCCGGAAAATCGCCAAGTTCGCCGGAAAGACGACTGGTTCGTCGTTTTTAGATCGGCAGTGTCGAACTGTTGAGGTGTGTGGTGGTTTAGGCGAAGTACGCGTTTTCTTTTGGAAGAAGAAAAAGCTGTGTACTGTGTAGGCGTGGGTTCTTCAATTTATCCAGTTGTTTTCTTTTTTTGGCGTGTCTGTTTTGGGCAGAAGAAAGAAGGAACGTGGAAGACATTTGGGGAAGATAAAAGACCAGTGTTTTTTATTTTGGAAGCAGGAGCATGCAACACGTGAAAGACACAGTGGGTTGTCTTTTCTTTTAATTAAACTTTGGTGTTATTGCACTTTAGTCCCTGGAATTTTGAGGTAATATTACTTCAAGAATTAAAGTTTAATTTTAGATTTTAAATTAAATCTAAAGTTTGTCAACTTGGTCGGATTAGACTCGGGTCTTGGAGTTCGACGTTTTGGGGCTAGTGTTATTACGAATTGATCTTGATTTCGGGGTTGGAGGGGTTTTGGTTTTTAAATCCTTATTTCGAAGTCGGTTGTGATCTGGAATTCGTGGGGTCAAAGTTTTGAAGCAGTTTGGATAACTTGGAATTTCTCGGGTTCTACAGCTTGATAAAGTCTGTTCAAATTATCTGAAGTTTGATTTGTTTGTCGTGTGTGATCATGGCTGGAGACAAGAAGACTAAGATTGAAAAGTTTGACGGGAAAGACTTTAGCTGGTGGAAGATGCAGGTCGAGGACTTGCTGATTGAGAAAGAGTTAGATAAAGCTTTGGAAGAGAATCCTGAGGAGATGAGAATGGGTAAAGGTAACTACGTGACAAATCACATCAACAACATTAATTCAATTCTGTCCAGACTTGAGTCAGTAGGAATTAAAGGCATTACTGCCGTTATCGTCCTTGCCTGATAGTTGGTCCGGAGCTGTGACAGGCGTGTCTAGTTCGGTGGGGACGGATAAGTTCACTTTGTTGAACGTCGGCAGGGGACGAAGGAATAACAGGAGCAGTGGGAGCCGAGGGAGGAGTTCGTCTCGAACTCGGGGTGATGTGACTTGTTGGAAGGTTGGGCATTTTAAGAGTCAGTGTCCGGATAAGAACTTGAACACCGTGGCAGAGAATGCGTCTGGCGATGATGCATTGATACTCAGTGCAGAAGGCGGTGTGGACTCTTGGGTCATGGATTCTAGTGCATCGTTTCACGCCATGCACAGCAGGGAAACGATGATGAATCGTAAAGATGGTGACTTTGGGAAGGTACGGATAGCGAATGGTCGGTTTCTTAAGGTAACGGGCATGGGAGATGTTAATCTGAAGACTCCAATGGGTACCACATGGAACTTGAAGAATGTCCGAGTGATTCCTGGTTTGAAGACGAAGTTGATCTCCGTCGGTCAGTTGGATGAACAAGGGATGGAAGTAAAGTTTGGCTGTGGGAAATGGAAGGTGATTAATGGGAATCTCGTTGTTGCTCGGGGTAAGAAGCTGGGGTCATTGTATATGACTGAGGTACCTGGTGCTGGGAGAAGAATGACCGTCTCCTCGAAGCATGATAAAGTCTGGTTCGCTGAATCTTCGGCAAAGATGGTTCGTTTTGCAAACACGAAGCCTGGTGCCACGCAGATGTCAGCTGAGCGAGTTCGGAGGCTTAAACCGGTCAAGGGATCTGGGAACAGTGGGAGCACGGGACGTGTTCAGGGTACAGTTAAAGATCGCCGTTGGGTTTTGAAGGCCAGTATTCCGACTGGAAAAGTCTCTCCTGTGGGAAGTTTGCTAAGTTTGGAGAGTGTTGTTGATAATCCTTGGTGTATCTCTGGAGCTGGTAGTTCGTGCAAGCCAGTTGAGACAAAGGATGAGTCCGTGATGGTAACAGTCACGACTGGGGCTTTCAGGAAACTGATGAAAAGGCCGGGTAACTAGGAAGGAAAGTTTTTTACAGAAATACAGATGCACAGTTGAAGCACAGGTGAAGATTGTTCTGTGGCTTCAAGTGGGAGATTGTTGAGTGTGAAGCCAGGCCCACTCTTTGGGTTGGTCAAAAGCAAAAGCTAATGGCAGATAACATGGAGTTGTTGGCAGACAAAAGCTAATGGCATAAAACAAGGAAATAGCAAAAGGCAAGCATGTTTTGCGGATGCATATTTTGCGGATACTTTTTATGTCATCATGTATCATCCAATCTCTATATAAGAGATCATCTTGTATTGTAAACATAACACACACAAAGATGTAATAAAATACCTAGTTACCGAGAGTGGACGTAGATCAGGAGGATCGAACCACTATAAATACTGGTGTTCTTGTGTCGTGTTCGTGTCATTCTCTGTTCTCTGTGTGACCCTAACAACTGTTCGATCCCAACAGGAATATAAATAAAGTTCATTCAACAATGATAGGTTCCCAATGGCATCAGGGATAGGCCCTGAAAAGTGATTTCTAGATAGACTAAGACGTTGTAGCTGTTGTAGTTTACCAATGGTAGTGGGGATTTTTCCTTTGAATCGATTAGCTCTTAAAACTAAAGTGGTCAAACCAACTAGACTACCTATACTTGAAGGTAGGCTTCCAAATAATTGATTGTCTCCTAAATTTAGAAAGCTGAGTTGAGAGAGATTACCTATTGATATTGGAAGCACTCCTATAAGGTTGCAACTAGCAAGTTCCAAATCTACTAATCTGGTGCAGTTTTTCAAAGAATCAACGAACCTCATGTCATCAGCTTCTCCGCGTCCATGGAAGTTGTTATCATATAATCTAATTATATTAATATCTCTTAGTTTTGAAAAGTCGATAGTCAACTTCCCACTAAAATTGTTGTCACTCATTTCAAAATATCCTAATTTAGAACAATTAGAAAGAGAAGGTGGAAGAACTCCGGTCAGTTCGTTACCCCATAACTGAAGGAGCTCAAGATTTGGGAGCTGATTACCAATTTCTGAAGGAAGACTACCAGTGAGGTGATTATTAGGTAAAGAAAAATTAACTAGGAGTGAGAGGTTGAAAATGGAATGAGGGATGCTTCCATATAAGTTGCACTCAGCACAGTAAAATACCGTAAACCTTTTCCAATGACCCAAGGTATCTGGAATGCTCCCACCAAACGGGTTTCGACGAGCAGAGAACGCTTCCATTGATGTGATATTCCCCAAGAAAGGTGGGATTCCACCTGTTAACTTATTGTCTTGAATTACAAGACGAGTAAGTTTCGAGAGTAAACTCATCTCCTTGGGTATGCTTCCAGTTAACTTATTTCCACTGAGTGAAAGCACTTTGAGGTTAGAACAACAAGACAAGTTTGTTGGAATGACTCCACCGAATTTGTTTATACTAAGAGATAGAGCACGTAGCCTAGATAGACGACCAAGTTCATGAGGAATGGTTCCTTGAAAGTTGTTGTTCCTGAGATAAAGCTCACGGAGGAAGCTGAGGTTTCCTACATGAGGAGACAACGAGCCTTCTACAATCAAAGTTTAACAACCTCATTTGACTTTCTATACAATTCAAACAAATGACCTACTCATTTGAGTCAGTCACGGTCTTTTGACCTACTCATTTGAGATGATGTGATTGAATATTTAAATCTTAATTATTCACAAGTGGGATATATGTAGCCATACTTTGTCGGTTGTTATTCACGTTGGCTCCAATAAAATAACGTTAATAATGTATTTTCCAATGTTGCAAAAATCGGCCGTGGCGGCCGATTAATCGCCGATATATCGGTAATCGGCCGCCAACCTTGTCGAATTATGAAAATCGGACAAAAAATCGGTTTGGGGAAAAAAAGGGGCCAAAAATCGGCCGTATCGGCCAGGTTTAAAAAAAATTAAAAATTTAGGCCTTCTACTTAATTTGGGGATCGTTTATTTCACTTATAACACACAATGAGCCTCATAACCAGAATTGGAGCCTTTTATTGAAGTTTGAAAACATAGTAGGCTTGGAATCAGTTACAATCTTTAGTTTGGTCTCCAGAAATACCCAAAACATGCAAAAAATGCCAATCCGATTAATCACCGATTAATCCCGCTTTGGCCGATTAATCGCTGCAGGGTGGTCGACCGCCACGCTACCGATTCACGATTTTTGCAACATTGGTATTTTCCACAGTTTAATAACGTTCAACTATTAATGTATGTGTGTTTTAAGATTGGATTGGGACCACTTTATGAACTGATGATTGATCTACAAACATTTGATTAATTTTAAATCCAGTATCTCATTAACATTACTATAATCCATCACTCATTTATATGAGCAACGATTTTTAAATGCTCGCGTGCTATGACATGTTTGAAGAAACATTATATTTTTACAGCTTAAGGTTTGTAGTGTACCTCTAACTATAAAATGCTTTAAAGGCATAAGTGTGTTATGATCAATGAGGAACACAAAATTGACTGGCAGTTCGACTAGAACCCAAAATGTCATACCTTTCGTGTTCAACGTGACAATGTGACACAATATCCATAAATTCAAAGAACAAAAGTATGAGTTAGGCTTAGTACTTTGACTATACATTCGTATTTGAATCCACATTAAGGAGCCTACAATTCAAAGAATCAAAGATGGTAATGTATCTTTTTGACAAACTGGTGAATGTTTATTGAATGAAACTGTGGTCCTAAAAGATGAAATATGTCATTCTGGTTGCCCGTTCGCTTGTCAACGATGGTTTTTCTACCTGTTAGTACAAATCTTTGGCACACTCCCAGACCTAGGTTAGACTAGCTCTTGGAGGGTAGATCTTGCACCGAGTACTTCGTGTAAACTGCTAAGAGAAAAGTAGCACCATTAGTCTTACCGCGGAAGGGGGGGTTCCGCGGTTAGCCTCGGGTGTGAGAGTAAGTATATTGATTGAGAGAGATAGTTTAAGTGCGGACTATGTGTAGTAAATGCAATTAGGTGTGGTAATAAATGAGATGGGGGTATTTATACCACCCGTATACTTACTGTAGCTACATCGGGACGCTGCGCATTAATTACCAAGTAGGTAAGTGTCAGAGCAGCGCATGGTTGCGCCTTACCTTAGTAGGTAAATGTCAGAGCAGCGCATGGTTGCGCCTTACCTTAGTAGGTAAATGTCAGATCAAGTGGAAGACACAATCCCACAAGATCTGGCTTTAGGTAGTCGCGGCATGATAGCTGTCGACATCGGATTCTATCCCCGGTCTTGAGAGACCGGGGATGTTCTTGTCCGGATTGTGGGATTGGGATCTGCCGTGGTTGAAGATGTTAGTCGTGCCCGGCCCATTATGCTGGGGTCCGGGGATACTATACACGATCACTACCTGTTTGCATATGTCTATTGACATATCTAACGAGATAGGTACGTGGTATGTTTTCTTCTTTTTATCAACAATCAATCGTCAAGCTTTATGTTCTACCCTCTAAATGGACAACAATGCATTTATGGCTACCAAATTCATATTTCTAGCGTAAAATTGAAAAGGCATAAAACTGTTAGTTAATGATGGTCCCATTACACTATTGAAATATACGAGGCGTTGGCAAGCCCGTGCGTTGCACCAATTGTATCTAAGTGTTCATAGCTTAATGGTTGGTACTAATTAGGTTTACACTATTTAAAATAAATGCTTTACGAACCCGTGCATTGCACAAATTGTATCTAATTGTTGATTGTGTAATGTTTGAGTAAATTGCTGAGTTGTTAACGTGATGGTGAGGCTAAAATATTCAACAATGTATAACTTGGGCTGCCTCGGTAGGATTTTGTTAATTTTTAAGTATATTTACCATTTTTTTTTGTTTATTGCGTTGCATACAGTTGGATTTGTTTGTTCGTCGGCTGATTTTTTTGGATATATTTAAGTGAAGAACACGCACAAACATTACGTACGATCTTTATATTTAAGTATCGAGTCTAATAATGCTATAGCTTGGCCAAAGAGGGAAGAGGAGAGTTATCCAACCATCAGACTAAATAATCAACACTTGCGAAATGTATGCACACTCGTACACAATCAAGCTTATGCCTACTTGATATACCATGCTAACCCTTTTAACAAACCATCTTAACTTGTGATAATCATACATGTATTCTAGTTCACTGTTACAAACAATATATAAGTTCCATGTTATTCAAATGTATATTAAGGAATGTTCAATGTTGTTTTAATAATAGCGTTAGAGAATGCAAATCATAGCCTCCGAATGTGATGAATTAGACAATATTATTTGTCACAACATATATATCGACACTCATTCACAATCTTCCAAACTTCTATGTGTGTCATGTGTCAAAAAAAATATACAGAATTGATAAGCGATTTTCCTTTATTTTTCTTGTGTAAATGATACTTTGTTGACAATAAATATGTGTTTAGCTTATAGTAGAAAATATTGATATTAATCGTTCTTACATTTGAATGAAATCATTAGTGTTCGAGTTTTTTCAGAAAGAACCCAGTTGCTATATCCTCAACAAATCCTTGTGCTATGGGTGACCCTACGTACAAATAATCTTCTTCTCTTTCGGAAGCCATATTTGTAAGATGGACTATAGCTTCGTTGTAACAAACGTTGCCCGTCTTGAACGACCTTCTTGACCATTAGTTGTAGCCCGTCTTGAACAACCTTTTTGACCAACTCGTCGTGCCCTATGTCTCTTTACCATCTTTAATGTATTATTCCTTGTAAGTATAATTTAATGTCTTTGTATACTAAGCGCTAGCTAATATACTGTAATTATTACATTGTCAACCAATAAAATGTATGTTTCCACCTCTTATAAGCTTTTTTCTTATTGATGAAAATCGAAAAAAAAAAAAAAAAAAAAAAAAAAAAAAAACACTTATTTTTCCAAGTACATATATATTAGGCAAAATTAAGAGCACCATTACACATATTTTTCCAATGCATATATTAGGCAAAATCGAATAGTGTATATATATATATATATATATATATATATATATATATATATATATATATATATATATTAGGCAAATTCGAATATGACAATGCATATATAGAAGTCACCATCACACATATTTTTTCCAAGTATATATATTAGGCAAAATTAAGAGCACCATTAGAAGAATTTAAGATCAAGCATTAATAAAAGACCAACTGCATGCATACATAGGCTGTGCCTCTTTGTTCTTTGTTGCAATTCAAAATTGTACTCCCTCATATTACATTATCCTTCATGACAATTTGGAATACTTGATGACTATTGTGTAGCAAAGATATAAGAATGATACTCATGAGACAGGCACAAATCCTACAATACACGTGTATTGATCTAACAACAAATATATCAGAGAGCTTTAACAATGTCTTGCAAGGTGCTAGACAATTGCCCATTAGAGCATGTATTGATCTAACATTTATGAACTCAGTTACATTGTTCAAAAATCATTGTGTGAGTGCTTCGAACTGCAATACTTATTTTCCACCAAACATATGGAAGATATTTAGGAAAGTTGATATGTGTGCTCAAGGACATCACGTCCAAGAGTTCGACTACACAAAGGCGGTGTACCAGATTATTACAGCTAGAAAAATAAATGGTCAAGGTGGAAATGTTCAAACTGTCTATCATCATGAACAAAAGTGCACATGTGGTAAATGGCAAACCCACAGATTTCCTTGTTCTCATGCAATTGCAGTTTGTCAACATAGAAGAGACAATCCAATCACTCTTGTCAATGAGATTTACATATGATTCTGATTTCCAGCCTCTTCCTCATGTTGATTATTGGACAAATCCTAGTTGGAAGATTAAAGCTGATTACTCGATTATTAAAAGAGAATAAATATATACATAGAAACAAAGATGTTGATTAACTTAATCAAGTATAAAATCAAAGAATCTCACTTCTGACGTCTCTAACTCTATTTAAACTTCTATTTTTCTCTCTATATTAAAAACCAGACAATACACATATGATCATTTGCTACTGATTTTTTTTTTCTTCAAAGTTTCTTCCATGGGAGAGATAGCTAGTGGTGGTGTAGAAGGTGGTTCTTCTTCTCCTACTGTCGTATCAAGAAAACAAAGTTATATTTCATGCATACTTGTGAAGAATCCAGGCGTACCGATATACCTTTCAGTATTCCGAGTTACTTTATTCGTCACTGCAGCCATCTTTTCATTTGCAAAATAATAAAAAATGATAGTGTAATACAATAAGATACACTTTGTGTATTTCAAAACTATTTATCTAATTAGCAAGCTTGTTAAATAACAGATCTTGAGCCATAAACAGATGGGGTACATACCAAGGTTACGGTTGTTGATGCCAATGAGTTCAATGCCATCAATTGCCAGCATGCGATCCATTTCATTCTCTTCATGTACCTAGAAACAAAAAGTAGAGATCAAAAGGAAATTGGTTAGTTGGTGCTGCATTGAAATTTAGAATATAGCCATTAACGGATTACAATGGTGTATGTAATTTTTTGTACTGATATAACACTAACATCGAGGATCAAGTCCTATCATTACAATGATGTGGGCGTGGTGGTGAAAATTGGTGCCCAAAAAAATGATGTGGTGAAGAAGGTGATAGTTGTCTATTTATAACGACTTATTTGATTGCAAAAACCATACATCTTCTGCATCTAATGCAGAACCACTTCATATTCATCTTCCTGGTAACCGAACCACTTCATATTCACCTTCATTACTTCTAAAAACACAAACATAATTAAAGCCTCCTCAACTTGTTTGCATTGAATAATGTATTGATTAATACGTATAATTCATATACTCTACATGTAGCTTAAACTACCTTGTACCTTACAACCCTTTATGCACAATCACTCTTCCACATTAAATTAAGCCATTGAATCTTTAGGTAGTATAGATAATAGAAAGAGAAGTAAATGAATCATGGGCCCAAATATTAATAAAACCAAGAACTTAAATGAATTAATTCAAAGAATTAGAGCATATTTACACAAAGTATAACTTATACTTAAATTTAATCATCATATCATTTACCAAATATTTTACACAAAAATTTTTAATCAAGTTCACTTTGAACTAAAAAAAAATTTGTTTAGAGCATTGGGTACCTTGGAGCCATGGCTCGAAATTCCCTGCCACGTCAGCAAAAATCTCGATGACACCAGAAATCTCACGGCACCACATTCTGGGCGGTACCCACGACACCTGAAAATGTGGTGCCGTCGTCCAATTTTTTTTTTTTTTTTTTTTTTTTTTTTTTTTTTTAACATAAAATAAAACATACACAATATTAACTAAAATAAACTTCATTACATTAAAAAAACCACACATTACATTAAAAAAAAAAGTAAAATTAATAGAAACTACGATACGGTAAACAAAATGAATTTGAACATTGGGTTGCGGGTGACTTTTTCGGAATAAAAAACCGACTCAACCCGACCCGATAACACCCCTATTTGTGAACACCCTACATGTGTATGATCTTTTGCAATTTACTCAAAAAATTTGAATGCCAATATTTATTCTAGAGCCCAAATAATGTGGATTCCACAAAAGCCCATAAAACCCAACAAATCCTCTAAAACACAAATTAGGTTTTGTAAGTTCCCCATCTTCCCATAACACCACTTCCTTATCTTTCTGCAAGTTCAACCCAAGTAAACTTTTCTCTTAGTTCCCATTCCTCTGTTCTCCTCCATATGTTACTATTATTCACAAAAAAAAAAAAAAAAAAAAAAAAAAAAAAAAAAAAAGAAGGGAAAATCTATGGCGTGGGCTGGTGGCTACGGTGCCAGCCACCATGGCGCGACCGGCGGTATCGTGCGCCGTCGGCCATGGTTGGCTGGTGGCCATGGCTTAAGCCATCAGCCAAGGGTACCATTTTCTCTTAGAGTGATGATGGGTTGGGTCAACTATTTGTTCCGGCCCATTATATCATTTTATAGGAAACATCTATGGTTTTTTTAATGTTGCATATAACGCTTTCATTTCTTGATCAAATGACACTTGTATATTGTACCAAATGTGTGATAATCATATAGACCATAAAGACAACTATACTAATACATGATCTGGTTTAACCCAACATTATGAAAATCCGCAAATGAACATGAGACGTTGGTATGTGCGTAATCACATACCTTTACTTGACCAAAACCGGACTCAAATAGACCAAAAACTAACAAATTATGCCAAATATCTCGTGTTTTTGTGTTTATGATTGTGCAGGGACGGATATCAAGAAAAAAAGGACAAAAAATCGAGAAAAACCGAGAAAACGAGCACGGGGTTTGGAAGAGTGTCAAAAGCCGAAGCCGGGATGCAAAAAGTCAAAGTCAATCCCCTGAAGAATCATCAGTTGTCAATTCAGACCCTTAGATCAACTTTGGAATATTGGCAAAATCAGTCCTTTGATTTTCAGAATTTACATTTATGGTCCCTTGAATCAACAACCTTAAAACCTTAAATCACTTATATACCCGGATCCCACTTAAAAATAACCCATACCAACACTAAACCCAACCCACCTTAGTTCTAAATCCACTAGCCCACCAAATTATCAAACCCAGCCCAAAACCAAGACCACAACCCAACCCTAAACTATACCCGGTCAAACCATCAATATAACAATCAGTCAAATAAAGATAAAAAAAAAATACCCTCTCTTACCTCCCGCCCCTTTCCAGTTTTACCCAACTTCCTATGAACCCTAGATAATTACCCCGTACAATTACCGCAATTAAGGGCATTATTGTCCAATCATTGCGTGTCAGGGTATGTCAGACACACACGGATCACCAGCGTGGACGAATGGGACGATTTGATTGGACGAGCCATGTCACCAAATGATCCTTCGGCTTGGATTTAAAGATTAGGGAGCAAGCTTGTGATGAAGGGTTTGGATTGATTCAGGAGAGTCCCCAGAAGCTTCTAAGGAAGGCTATAAATAGCCCACTCATTCACGTTTTGTAGCAGCTAGTTTGTAATTAGATTGTTAGGTATTAGGAGTAGGTTAGTTTAGTAGTAGTGGTAGCTTATTTCAGCTTATTGTTCAGCTTAGTGTAATTTTCATTTCCAGTTCTTAATTTGTACTCATTTCATTTTTAATAGAAAGTCAACGTTGGTCAAAATCCCTGTTCATCTGCTTATTTTTATTGTAAGTGCTTAATTTGAATTCTCTGCTTATTAGTTATTGATTTTGATAAGTAGGTCAGTAATGAGCATGAAATTGTTTCTAGTTTTCCTCATATTAGCTTAAAGTCAGAGTTAGAGTCAAAATCAGCATAAGCTGTTTTTAACAGCTTATTCTCCTTTGAATATTTCTTTCCAGAATTAAAATCAGATAGGTTAGTTATCTTACAACTTTTTAAGGACTTTTCGTTTGAAAATCTGTATTTAGATCAATTAAGGTTGTTTGGAATTGATGTTGTTCATAGGTCAGTATGGTTAAAATTTAGTAGAACTATTCATTTGCCATTTTTTTTAGGTTTGATTAAGCTCATCTAAGGGTAATATAACTGTTTTCATCAGTAGTTAAGATTGATCTGAGGTTACTTAGAATTTTGCATCAGCAAGTTAGAAATTAGAGGCTGAAACTGTCTCAATAAGCCCTTGCATAAGCTGAGCTTATTGGACCAATTATTTTGGCATTTTGGTATTCATCTGGTATCAATAAGATTATATTCAAATGTTGAGACTGTGTCGTCAAGCTGTGTACAAAAATTACCTTCTGGTGTCACAGAAGCATTTGTGCAGTCTGCACAGTTTCAGTCCCAAACCCTAGCTGATCTTAGCTTATTCTGGGCTTAACCAGATAAGCTGAGATTCTGATTTTTGGTCCTTAGATAGTTCATATATTAGGATTCAGGTTTACCATCTGGGATCACAGTTCATAGCTTATTAGATGGCTTAATTATGGTCTGCAATTCTGCCTCTCACTCTGCATAATCTGTTTTCAGTTTTAAGTTTTTTTTAGCATCTGATCTAGGGTTCCATTAAGCTAGCAATTGTGCATTACTTTTGGGCATTTTTAGATTTTAAGAAGTCTGTCATATAAGCTTTTAGTTTCTGCTTTTAGATTTCCCAGATGAGCTTATTCCCAGCTTTTAGAGTAGCTGCAATAGTGCTTATCACCCCATATTGAGTCTGCCCTAGGTTTAATCTGTTCAGCTTAATTTCTGCTTATTGCTTGTGCTTATTTCATTATTTTTAGTTATTTTAAGTTTCCAGTAGTTAGATGTATCAGTTTTGAGCTTTTGATAATTTCTGGCCAGCTTTTGCTTAATTTTAGCTTATTTCACAAACTGCTTATTTACTGTTCAGCTTATTTTGGCTTATTCACTTTCTGAAATTATTTTTCATAGATTATTAATTTAATTTTAGAATTACTCAAAAATTTCCAGATTTTTCCAACTTGTTTTACTATTTTTAAATCATTTAAATAGTTTCAATTAGTTTTTAATTCATAAAAAATTATTAAAAAGTCAAAAAAAAATATTTTTCTTTTTCCAAAAATTTTCTTTTATCGGTTTTAATATAGGAAAATTATTTTCAAAATTTTAGGGCTTAGAATTTAGCATTTCACTTTTATTCGCGTTTTTAAAATTCGTCGCATACGTTTTAAAATTCAATTTTCGTTTTTAGGATCGTATGCTTAGCTTAGTTGTTCCCTTAGCTTAATTAGTTGTTTTCACTTATTATTTTATTATTCGTAGTATAAAATCACCAACCATCACTCTTTTTACACACATTCACCACACTTATTCGACACCGAAACGAAAACTCGAATTTAACCTTCGTTGGGACTACGACCCGGAGAAAACAGACCCGGGGAAAATACATTTGTTGTATCTTTCCTTGGAAAAATAAACCGTACTAAAACGACAAATCAGACGTTATACTCAAAGAGCACTAATTAAAGTTTTTATTTATTTATTTATTTATTTTTTGAACGGCTTGTTAGTTGTTAGTGGTTCACGTAGCACTGACATCCAATTGGGCAGTATGCTGACCCTGAACTCTGCATGTACTTCCTCCTACTCCGCCTGTACTTCCTCTATACAAAACTCACATTTGTGATTAACCAGAACCGATTAAGTAAGTGAATTTACAGTAAGATGGCAAGATTGCTACTACTCTAGTAAACACTAAACGATGCTTGCGGCCACATATTCATTCATTCTAGTTAGTTAGGAGCTAAGCCATGCCTCTAATTATTCCCAATATTTAGTAGTGGAGATAGTATACTTATCAACTTTTTGAGCAACTATATTCATTTTTGCAACAAATTAATGTGCCAACAAAACAAACAATGAGGGTGCCGCGTTGGCAATCCCCATCACACACACAACCTTGCAAACAAAAACACTTGTTGAAATGGATTATAAATGTGGTTTTTTTGTCTACAAGGTCTCTTCTTTAAGTAGTGTATTAAGGTTACAACTTTGTTGATTATAAATGTTCCTATTTATCATGGTATATATGACTCTTTTCATTAATTTGGTATGGCGCCTTAAACACATGTGACTTAAAAATTAAAATTTATAATTTAAACTTATTTGAAATCTAAAAGGACACTTCTTTGCTAGGAACAAGAGTGCCATTTTCTCAAAGTCATGACTAATGCTTCCCTTTCTGTGCATTGCTTACAAAATCTATGTTGGTGTTTAATGCTAATAACTGTATTATAACAGATAAGAACGTAGATTCCCATTCGCAAAGGTAAATAAGGTTTGATTGAAATTAGGAATTTTGGATTAATTCCTTTACAGTTGGGATGCTTTGAAGTTAAATGCCTCATTTGGGCTTCCAGGAATATGCATTAGGCGGAACTTTTGATGGTCATGGCTGAAACAGCTGTTGTTAGACTGACATAACTAACTGAAGTATTTCTTTTTGACTTTACAATATCTGATAATAGAACAAAGATGGTCTTTTTGTGCAATTGTCAGTGGTAGTTTCTGTTGTCTATGGGGCAGGGGGGTCAACGAACTTTTGAATGATGAAATAACTGAGGTATTTCAACCATCCAATCCAATCCCTGTCAATCCAACGCCTCCCATCACTCCAAATTTTCACATCTTCCCGCCCATTCTACACCCAAATCCCCCTTATAAAAACCAATGCCTCATTTGGTTTCAGCTTATGTTTGATAAGTTACTTTTCTAGCTTATTTTAAGACCTATAGACTTATATCAGCCTATAAAAGTTAAATAAGCCGGTAAAAGTAAGCTTATTAAACGAAAACCGAAATCATTTAAGCTCAAAAGCTCAAAAAATAAGCTTAAGCAAACACATTTCAACAACTCATTACATCGGCTAAAAAAATAAAAAAAATCCTAAGTGTATGTTTTTCATACGAAAGAAAGACAATTCTTCTATTTTTTTTTAATTTTTTTTTTGTGAAAGGAGAAGATATATATTAATCACAAAAAAGAGTACATAGTTTTTTCTACTTTTGCCATGGACATACCCATGCAAGAGAAAAGAAAAAACATAGAACTATAAGAATAGCCCACTCTAATCAAGGCATTCTATACCACTATACCACACTATACTAATCTATATACACTTAGACTATTCTTTTGTATAGTATTTTCCTTGCAAACTAAAACTGTATCATCTTCTAGTCATTCTAACATTCCAAACTTCTTCCACTCTTCTAACAGCATTAGAATTTTGAACAATTAGACTCATCATTCGGAGTCTAACTATCTCTTTAATATTATGCACAAGAGCTTCTTCATTCCTATGATTATGATTGAAAACTCTTGAGTTTCTTTCCTGCCATATAAAGTAGACTGCAGCTCCAAAGACGAATCTTCTTACAACACTATCAATGCTGTTCTTTACATTCATTCTTGCCAATTCCTCAATAGTGGTATGCCAGTCATAGCTCACTGATTTGTCTAACATTTTTTGCATTTCAGACCAAACAGTATGTGAATAAGAGCAGGAGAAGAATAAGTGCTCATGTGAGTCAGGGCAAAGACTGCACAGAGCACATTTATAGGTTCATCAGGCATCCACATAGCTAATCTGTCCTGAGTCATTAGTCTATTCTGCACAGCAATCCAGAGAACAAAAGAATGCCTTGGTATGTACTGAGAGAACCACACCAGAGGCTTCCATCTAACCTTGGGGCTATTACTGCACATATCAACCCATACAGTTTTAGTTTTGTACTCAGTTACTTGATCATTGCTATTTATCCAAACTGCTCTATCCATTACATCTTCCAATAACTGTGGAACTGGAATTTGGTTTAAAGCTGGAAAATTTTCAACCCATTCAGAAGGCCAACACCAGTTCCCATTTTGAATTAACTCAGCCACTGTGCATTTCTGATCCAATCTTGCATCATACATCATTCTAGTACTAATGCATTCACATAAGGGACCAATGTTACACCATTTGTCATAGCATGCAGACACTGATGTTCCATTACCTATCTTGAAGATGATATGCTTTCTTATTTTGCTTCTCAATTCTAAAAGGCTTTTCCAAATAGTGCTACTGTTACTAACAATTCTTCTATTTGGTTGAAGCCTTCAAGAGATTTTGAAAAATTTAAGACCGGGCCTAACCTAACACCCCAACCCGATAAGGATAGAAGTATTACGTTATGGGATCGGAGTATGTGCTTCCATAGCAACAATAATCTTAACAGATTTAAGTGGTTGAGAGTCATCATAAAAAAAAGTAGGGTGAAGCAGATTGTTAAAGGTCACATTTCAGATACGGTAGTCTATGGTAGCTTTACGAAGAGCCATCCAATCCATAACCAAAAGACCTCAAAGTCAATTATATCAAAAGTAAACAGATCCGTAGAACGGATATGGTCGTTAAACTAGACGGATAGTTCATATATCAGAGTCAAGTGCATGGTTCATCAAAGTGTGGAGATAGATAGACGAACAGTTCATGGTGTTGGAATTTTGTTTAGCTTTTTAGCATAAGTGGCAGGTAGGGTGTGCATCATCGGTAATACGAACATCATATAACTGGCAAAAGCGAGATGTATGGAGTAACAGTTGTCAGCATCATCATGCTCAGTTAACAAAATCCATATTGAGATAATATTTTCGTCATATCCTTCCCGGGAACTGGTTGGTAGACAAGGTTCATCATTAAAAGGGAGGGAACAAAACTTCCTATATCCGTGGTTAATAGTTTCCAGAGTTTTCATAGGAGTAGTAATAGATTATGCAGAGTTGAGTAGTATCGGATGATACATTTATATCCAGTACGGGTAATGAATTCATAGAATATGTCAAACACATTAGGGTTAAATGACCTTCGGGATGGTCGGAAAGGTATCAAACTGTTTATCAAACAGATCGGAAGTGGAGATCAAAATCAGGAAGTGAAACTTAAATGCTGCAAGGTATCCATGTAGTTCCCGAGGTATTCCAATCTTACTTGGTTACTAAACTTAGGTTACAAAACTTTCTAGCTTCTGAAACAAATGTCCTCATAAGGCATAACTAAAGGCAAAGGCACGAATCAGAGTAATGCGGAAGCAATGCTACTTACATAGATGTTGATGTGCGTGTCGTTGTGTTCAAGTTTTAAAATTTATAAACACGATTTATCCAATTCTCTATTCACACATACGAGCAAGTATACTCGTCCGTGGTAGTAAAGGTGGGTAAGTCGAGATCGTCCCAAGGGAATTGGGGTTTAGGTTTAGTAAATAAGTTTTAACAAAAAGGGTTGTCAATCCAATTTGAAGTAAATTCAAAAACAAGCAAAGTTCAATCAATCAAAAACAAATATACTTGTGTGTGATTCTATGAACAATTGTTTAGAGTAACCAACCAAGTTGGGTGTGACTTGTAATGATGCACAACTTAAAATGAATGATTCACAATCAATGGTTTTTTATCATGAGAAATCATATCTAAGAATTCAATCTCCTAGTTAATTCCTTTCGGCCATGATTAACTATTACAATAATTCTATTAAGCTCTTTTGTTGTTTGAAAGCATTTCTTATCTTAAGAATTCCTACGAATCCTTTCGGCCTTTTTCGTGATGAAATCGTTTCCAAATCCATTTTAATGAGTAAAGATGGTGCTTGTCACACACCACAATCCATACTAATTCGTGCACTAACTTTTTGGAATAAAAACATAAAGAAAACTCCTTTCGGCCTTTGTAAGTCCTTAAAATTGTTTTTACCAACCAATTAAGCAAGACTAGATTGTATTTCAACAAACTCATAAAACAAGATATGTTTTCATGCATCACTATGATAAGATTACTCCAACAATTGCCACATCATTCACACACAAGTATAACTAAAATCACTCCATAACAATCATAATCAAACACAAGTAATTAACCAAACTTTCATTCATCATATAGTAAAAGTAAAAGTAGTTCATAATAATAACTCAACAAGAAATACCTAATCAAGGAATTACAAGAACTAGAATTGTGGAACTATAGCAATCCACACTCCTCCAATCGCCTATTATCACACGTAAACAACTCCACACACGGACACAACTCTTGAGACTCGAACTCAAGGCTTCCTGGACGTTTTCACAGCAACTACAAGCTTTCGGGCAATAATAATAAGGTGGTGTAAGCTTTTAGGTTATGTCACTTCCCCAAGAACTTCTCTCTTTGTAAATAAGCTAAGGGTTCCTTAAATAAGTGAGGAAACCCTTACTCTTCAAGTAAAAACGTCCCAAATGAATTAATAGCCGAGAAATGATAAGCCATAATGATTATAAGACTTAAATTCTCATTTTAATGCAACTTTGTAACTCCAGTGTCGACCAACCGATCGGTATTTGGCTCTTACCGATCGGTTGGCACTCTCGGTAACTCAAACTTCACCCATCCGATTCGGATGCGGGCGCCATCCGATCGGATGGATGACTCTGCCATGCAACTTTTTATTTTTCTTTTCTCGTTACGTGCTTGATCCTTCGCTGTACCACTAATTCCTTTTATAGAACTTGATCTTCTCTTGATATATAAGGCATAGAAATCTTGAACTAATCAAATCCTTGAAGTATCACGTGGTTTCTTTCTCGTAATTCTCCATATGTGCATAATCTCTTCATTTCTTCGTCATTTCATCAACTTTTCCTGCACTTGGCTATATTTACTTGCATACACACTTTTTCATCATTTAGCAACAAATACACGCAAATATAATCAAATATGATGCATAAAACCAACAATAACGCGCCTAAAAACATGTTAGATTTAAGCGTTATCAAATCCCCCACACTTGAGTTTTGCTCGCCCTCGAGCAAGTCTAATTTTTAGAAAAACTGAATTCAATGGCATCTTCATTAAAAAGCTAACAATCATCCCAATAGGACAATAATCCTTGAAATATATGCAAGTTAAATCGAGCTTGATAACATCACTAAGCACCTCACAAAGGAAATTTCAAATTCACACAACACTCGAGGGTAGATTTGATTGTAGATCACTCAATTGCCCAGACATGATTCATGTCTCTTACCATAAGCTTGTACTTGTATCAAAACACAAAACAAAACATCAAAGAGGTCTTTTATTTGGGTTTAAGGTTTAAAGGTTTTGATTACCTAGCTAATGTATAAATACTTCATACAAGAACATCATAGCTCGCTAACAACGAATCCTTGTGTAGTCAAGCAACGGATGGTCACTAGATTGTGCCTTGGCTCGCTAACGACGTTACTTGCATAACGGATGGTCACCAATTTACTCACTAGATTGCTAACAACGTTTTTTAACTACCCAAAAACTCGGATGGTCACTAAAACATCCATGTACTACATATCTAAACAAAGCCATCACCAAATCCGGATGCTCGAAAGCTAACGACGAATAAAGTAATTGGTAAGGGTAAGGATAAGACATGGGAATTTGATTTGGTTCTATAAAAATAAAAATAAAACAAGAATCAAGTCCAAATTCCGTCCTAACTCTTTATATCACAAATGATTACTCCACCAAACTTCTTCGATCATTATTCCGCATTTCATATAAACTCCATTCCTTCCATAATAGCTCCCTGACTATTTTATTTTTATCACTCCATACTTTCATTGGCTTTTTTTTTCTCTTTTTTTTTTTTTTTTTTTTTTTTTTTTTTTTTTTTTTTTACCCCCACACTTTGGATGAGCACACGCTACAAAAAAAATACAAATAAGAGTAGCGACCTCCTTCTTCATTGGAACAACATATACACATACAAGGTGTGGTCAACATTCAATCATCAAAAATAAATAGTTTCGGACTTCATTTGAACTTGATTCGGGAAAGTCTAAGGTGTATGGTGCAATGATTTTTCTGGGTTAAATCAAAAGAAAAGATAGGCTCAAAAGGGTGTAACTAAGGGTATTTAGCATATAATGCTAACAAATGGGTTCCAATTACTTAGGGCAACTAACCGATGTGGTTAGCAAAAATGTATTGTAAACGGATGGCCATTTGGTGTAATTCCTAATTTGCCTCTTATCATTTGAATATATTTGATTACTTGAAAAGTAATTTTAACCGTAATGCATAACAAGTACAAGTTCTAGAATCGACATAATCATCGGCACACTCATAACGAAATATAAGGCATAAATCCTCACAATTTAAGGTGGTGATAAAATGTACTAGCACTAGTTATCAATAACTCTCAAAACTTGACTACATTCAAAAAAAATTCAAAAAAAAAAAAAAAAAAAAAAACTCATTTTGACCATTGAATCAATTCATCTATCAACTAGAAAGTCAAGGGCAAACATGATCACACATTCTAGTTCTTGAGATCCAAAATCTAAAAAAAAAACTTAAAAAAAATCAAAAATCAAAACCAATCTTTCCTATTTTCTTCCCTCCCCCACACTTAAGTTTTGCATTGTCCTCAATGTAATAAAACTAACTTCAAAGTAAAGGAATTGGGAAAGAAAAATAGAAAAAATGAATAAAAACTACCCGGGAAAAAATTAGCATAGGCCTAGTTGATCACAAGTAATCTCATGAGTTCTTCCAACTCCAAATATTGATCAACACTAAGCTTCCGTCAACTCTTCCCCTGCAAACACTGCAAACTATGCTCGAAACAAACAAAACAAAATACAAAAACAATAAACCAAACAAAACATAATAAAATAAAAATAGTCCCAGAATCAAAACAAATAAATCCTACAAAAGTTAAGTTAAAGAAGTAGAAATAGAAAATAGAAATAGTTCAACCATCATTGTTTTGAAACCATAGTCATAACATCATAATACCAATGATCTTCAATCATCGCTTTGCTCCATGTGTTCCGTACCATGAATTCGCTCATCATCATCGTCTTCCTCTTCTTCATCCTCATAATTCTCATCACCCTCAAAAACTGTGTACCTTTGCCTTTTCTCTCCAACACCCCTTGAAGAACCGCCCACATCAAAACTTGTGGCTCCAATGTTAGGAACTCTTCCATAAACCGGCACTGGGTCAGGAAATGGTGCGTACCCAGGATATGGGTAAGGATATTGGCCAGGATACGGATCATATTCCAATGGGTAGGGTGGAACATTTGGTGGGTTGTAGGGAGGTACCTCATAATTAGCTTGATGAGCCACATGTTGAAGCATCGGCATTGAGTAATCATAGTTATAATTCTGCCTCAACATTATAGAATCTCTCCACACATCCCTACGCTCAATCTCATTTAGCTCACGGTTCCAATCTCCCCATCCCGAGTCAAAACTACCCGGGGCATGAACATTTCCAATATGTGGTGGTGGTTGATACGGTTGTTGTTGATAAGGCTGTTGTGGGGCTCCTTGAGGTGCGGCCATTCGTGGCTCTATCCATGCTCCCAACGTCCTTGTTTTTCTATTCAATGCCGTATTAAAACTCTTGTCATCCCATGTCTCACTGTCAATCATTTCCGAACATTTGGCTAACTCCACATCCACATAATAACCCAATCTTTTTGCCAACTTGGTCACATAATGATCTCCACAAATCACACTGTTATCCTTGATCCCCGGTGCTCTCCTCGAAAGATACTCGGCTATTATCCAAGCCGCATTCCCATTCTTCTCTTCCAATAACTTCATTACCCAAAGATCCGGTTGATTGCACTTGTCACGGCTCCCTGTCCTATGCAAAACACTCCAAGCTAACAATTTCTGTAAAATTCTCAACACTGGATTCCTTAGCTTGGATGAATTCCTTCTAGTGCAACTTGGGTCACCAACACTGCTCCAATACTCAGCTAGTCCGGCATAATCATTATGCCTCCTCACTAATCTCACAAAATGAGATGCAAACAAACGATCCTTGATCTCATCTGGCTCGTATAAGCCAAGAACAACAGCAAACTCAGGCAAAGTAAACACATGCTCTCTACCACAGAGCCTAAACCAAATACATTTGTCATTCATAAGATCCACAACCATCCTCTCAAAGTAAAACGTGGAGAAAAACTCCAAACACCATTCACAGTTAACATTCTCGTGAATGCTAAACGCATTTTCCCACGAGAGATCCTCAAAACTATCACCGTCTCCTTCATATACATATGTCATTCTCATCAAGTTCCTTAACTCCATTTCACATTCATACTCATGAAATAAACTCCAATCAACTAACCTTGGTTTGGCGATTTTCCTCCCTTGTAACTTCGAGAGACGCTCTCGAAAAGCGTGCTTCTCCTCTCTGCTTAAGCCGCCAAACTTCAAATTTTCATTGCGCTCCGAATTCACAGTATACTTAACCTTCTCTTTGGCATTCCTCTTCACAAACTTTTCCACAATTGGATTCCCAATTTCACGCGACGAACTCGATCCTCCTGCAAGAAACCTCTGTAGAAATCATGATTATTCGTTAGTATAAGAGTATAAGAAACAAGGTTACATGATTTAGAAGTCCTAAAGGTTCGTTTTGAAAATCTTCAAAAAGTTTTACCGAGGGCTCCATCCGATCGGTAGCTCTCTCCATCCGATCGGATGGAGTATTGACCTTGTCCAGCCGATCGGTATCAACACGCAACCGAATCGGTTGGATTCACTGTATCCAAAACAAAAATTATGCCGACTTCAAATCAATCCTATCTAGTTCCACTCTTTCCTATCATGCATTTGATCAATCAATGTAATTCCTACAAGTCCCATTCATCTTCATAACATTCCATAACTTCGTCTAACGATTCTCCATTACTCCAAGAACACTACCAAATCGAAATTACTCATTCGGTATTCTAATCACAATGCATCATCCTAAAAACATTAACAATCCTCTAAACAACTCCCAGGAATCATTAATTTCAAAATAAATTGATTCAAAGTTTTGACCTATTTTTTATCCGAAAATCAATTCTTCAATTCTTCCTCAAAACTAAATCATTCTATCTAATCCTTTATGCAATGGATTCCTTATTCATTTACCCAGCTACTCCAGAAAAATCGCATCTTAATTCGAACTAAATCAAAAACGCCTAAATTTTGACCTAATTCAATCAACTCGAATTAAAACCTAATTGACACAAATTGATGATATTACTTACTTGTTTAGATGCCATTTATGATCTTCCAACTCTCCTGCAACTCCTAATACCCTTCTAATGGTCGAATTAATGAACCCCAAGTGTGGTGGAATGAGTGTGTGTGTGTTTTTATGATTTTTGAAATTTTGGGTATATATACTTCACTCCATCCGATCAGTATTTCATCCAACCGATTCGGATTGAATTTTTGCAAAACTTCACTTTTTCTTCTTTCTTCAACACTTTAACACTTGCAAGAACAAATGAGAAATGTTTTGACTCTTTTTGTTATTCCAAAATACTTCTTTTTAAGTATTAAAAATACTCAACACACTTATTCTCCCAACTTGTTATTCAATCTATCTCTACAACTTCTTAAACAAAACTTAACTCCAAATTAAAACTTAATAAAACCAAGATAACCAAAAAGGTCTTAACTTAACTTAAACTTAAATGCAAACATTAAACTACTAAAATGCATTAAAAAAAAATCAAACACTAGCACAAGCCTTGTGCTTTATTCTCCAACTTTTGTCTTCAACCTTCAAAGTATTCGTGCTTCAAGATGTCTTCACTTTGAAATTTGCCGGACAACTTTTGATTAGTCATTTGCGTTTTGAACTTCCTTGCAAAATTTCTTCCATCCGGACAAACTATATCAAACTTCACATGCCATTCTCCATCACCTTCTTCTTTCTTGTAAACACTAGCTCCTTCGGGTCCCCATTCCAAATTCTTCAATTGAACCTGTAACACCCCAACCCGACAAGGGTAAAGATATCACAATAATGGATTCATATCAGATCAAAACAGAACATACATCTACAGTAATACAAAAATCTCAAAGGATTTCAAATGAAATACTGAATCTACAAGGTTACAATGAAAACTTTCAAAACTAATTCTAGATATAATGTCTTCTATCCAATTCTAATCCAGAATAGCTACCAAGCCTTCTAAGTCCAGAGGTACACTCTCACTCATCCCCAGCTTCCTACTAAAACCTGCCGCAGGAAAAGAAATGCGGCTGAGCTACGAGAGCTCAGTGAACAGATATATAGATGACAGAAACAATAACGGATAACAATACAGAAGCAAATCCGAAATACAGATTATACAGATACTGAATTAAAGTGAAAGAATAGGAAAGGAATAAGGGTAAAAGAAAAGAAATGAGAAAGGGATAATGCACAAACCAGGTTTAGGGAAATACAGAAATCCATCACGAGCCCAGAGATAACAGATTAATCATATAATAATCCAGAGGGGATACCTCTCAAGTAACAGATAATATGAGGGGTGACCTCATGTATCAATTGGAGTGATCAGCTCCCAGATATATGTGAAAGACGTGTATCGCACACACCATCAGTCACCAGATATAATAATAAACATATAACATAAACAGATAACAGATAACAGATAACAGATAACAGAGTCAGAACTAGGATGCATCCATGCGCCCCCGGTGGCCAGAAACTCCTCAGAACACACCAGATAAAATAAATCAGGGACGGGACAGGTCATCACTCTCCTGCCCTAGAGTCATGCCATCGGTGCATCAATGACATGGACATGAAACCCTCATGCCTAGTGATTGGCTCGGATATCAAACTGTGGTCAAGGTCAGATGTCATATAATAAACAGAGTCACATCTAAGGGTTCATGGCAGAAGGGTCATGTCAACAATTCAGATTAAGATAATAAGGTTTAAATCAGAGTTTATCAGCTTAAGTTTAATATCAAAGCTTAAGTTCAGATTTAAAAGGTTTATTTCCAATAGTCCAAAAAGTATATCAAAGGTTAATGATTACAAATTTATAGCAATAATCCATTTCAGAAGTTCCTGTCAAAAGTTCATTTAAATCAATCATTTAATAATGGTTTTCATTGAAATGATCTTACGAAATAGTTTTCATAAAAATGGTCTTCCAAAACGTTTAGTAACTTCCATTTCCAAGTGGTATCGCTTCTTTTTAAAATAGCTTTTCTTAAACAGTTTCATATGTAGTTTAATAGAGGTTCAAAATCATTTAGGTTCAGATAAGGATCTAACAGGTTAATGTTTACCAAAACCAAATCAGAATTTACAACAGATATATCAGGTTAAGGTTCAGAACAAGGTTCACAGATCAGATTCAATCAAGATTCACAAATTCAGGGTTCAGAACAAGAGATCAATCAGAGTTCAGGAAAAAAGGTTCAGAATAAAAGAATCATAGCAGAGGTTCAAACAAAAAGGTTCAAGATAAACATATCACAACAAAGATTCACAACAGAAGGGAACATAGCAGTGGTATCGGAGATCCTAATAAAGAAAATGTAAAACTGAAAGAAAAGGGAATGAAAAACCCTTACTGAAAAAGGGCAGAATATCTGTACCTTATTAGCACAGCAGAAAATAAACAAACACAGAAATAAAGATCAGGACTTCTCCTTCTTCACACCTAAGGAAGAGGAAGACAGAATTACTAAAGTTTCTTATTCAGATTATTCCTTTTAGTTTATCTCTTCATTTTATGTACTTTCTATTTTTAGTAACTTTCCAGATTTAGTAAGTTCCCATAATTAGCAGGTTTTCCAGAATTAACATATATTATCATTCCAGATTAGGTTTAACCCTTGTTCAGAGATTATTATGGAATAACAGTACATTTTACAGAAGTTTAGGGTTTTAAATGACACTTCATTAATTTCCAAGGTCATTTGTGAAAATACTTTAAGTTACAGAATTATACACTCATTTTATTCAGAATTTCATTCCATTCCCTTAAGTTTCACAATTTACAGATTACACCCCTTTAGTTACATAATTTACAAAACCAACCTTATAATTACATATTTTACAAATTAAACCCTACAATATCCATATTTACCAACCAAACATATTATATTTCAAATTTACAGAATATACCATCAGAAGTTAGTACTTTACATATTTGACCCCTCAGAATTCAGAATTTACATATTTAGCCCTTTAAGTTTACAAAACATATATATTAAGTCATAATTCATAACAATTACATAATTAGCCCAAAAATCCTCAAATTTACACAAAAACCTTTTTATATCAGTATTAACTCAAAACAACTTCAGAATTTCAGATTTACACTTTTGGTCCCTCACTTTTAATTAATTTCCAATCGAAACCCTAATATGTCATTAATTCATTATAATGCAATATTTACACTTAGGACCCCAAAGTTATATTTTTCCCACATTCTTAAAGATGTATATGATCTTACAAAAATATCTCAGAAGTTTCAAAGTTGGCAAAACAGGTCCTTATACTTTTACTTTAGATCGGATTTCACTTTTCACAAACAATTAGAAACCCTACTATTCACCAATCATTGAACTATCATTAATTCATCATTAAAACACATTAAATGATCAGATTCATGCCCAAGAATTCAAACCCTAGTTACCCTGATTTCCATTTTATTTTATTTCTTTGTTTTCATGAAATCCGGTTTATACAATAATTCACCACGTTAATTTTAGGCCTCCAAAAATCAAACTCATATTTTTCCCAGATCATATGACTCATAAAGAACCCACAAAAAATAATTAGCATGCCCAGAAAAATCGTTTAACATATATTGCATATTTACGTACGTTTTAGACATCAAAATTACAACGACATGATTTAGGCTACTATAATTCGATCTATCATTTTTCCCAGGTCTATTACATCATATGAGGTCTAAATAAAATAGCTATCATGTCCAGAAATTCGGATTACATATATTTGTGATTTACGTGTTCTTTGGCCATTATATTTTCATTCGCATAATTTAGCATGCATGGATCGATTTACATATTTTATATGAGTCATATAACATCTAAAGATCACTGGAAAATTGCCATATTAATTTTAAAACGTTTGGTTTAGTCGCATGGATTATTACCTTGTTTTTGATCAAGTCGACAAGAATTAAAGAACAAGAACGAACCAAGGAGAAAACGCAGCAACCCTTATTTTTCCTAGCCTCCTTGCACCTCCAAGAACACCAGAAAATTACTTGCTCAAGTCCAGAAATCGTGTGATGGCCTTGCCGAATTATTTTGTGATCGCTAGGGTTTATGATGTGTTATGCGGTTTTGTTTTTGAGGATAAAAATAAAAGGGATTTGTTTTAATCTTGACAAACCGACTTTGGGGGGGGCAAGGGCCAGAAATCCGGTCCATAGTATCAAGAAAATATTTGGGTTGATTTATTATAATCTTTTCCTTAATTTATTTACTTATTATCTAATTAAAAGAATTAAAACATTATATTTATTTAATTGTAATTTTCGGAATTTTAATTAAATAATATGTAAGATAATTTTTTTTTTGAACATTTAAAGTGATGTAACATTTTCCCAGAAATTTGTTTGTTTCAGATATAGTTCGATTTCAGATGTTTTGGAATTATTTCGGAATTTTATAAGTTATTTAATAAGGTTTTATGTTATCAGGGGTAATTTGGTAATTTTACGCGTTATCTGAATTTCAGGTATTACAGAACCGGTAAAGATCCAAGAAAATCTGTCAATTTATTGAACACAAAAACATTTTTGAATGGGTTATAGAAAACCTTCATAGCTAAAGCTCTTTCCAACTCATCTTCAATACCAAAGTAACTAGGGACAACTGACCCATATTTAGGCCTCCCCTCTTCATCTCTACCAACTTCGAAACAACCTAAATGATTTTCTTCCTCATCTTCTTCATGCACTTCCTTCACAATCTTGCCTCTAGGTTTAGGATAATAGGTATGCTTTAAGATCCCATCACTAATAGTCATAGTACCTCTACCCATACCTATAATAGCTCCGCAAGTTCTCAAAAACGTTCTTCCTAACAACAATGGTAACTCCTTATCCTCCGGAATGTTAAGCACAAGAAAATCGGCTAAGAAAGCTTGATATCCTACTTGAACTCTAACATTCTTCACTTCTCCCATTGCTTTTGCTCTTGAATTATCAGCCATGGTAAGATTATATTGATTTGGTTGAGGATTACCAAGTCCTAATCTTTTGTACAACGGGTACGGCATCACATTCACACTTGCTCCTGTATCGGCCAATGCATACATCGCATCGGTTCCATTCACCTTAATTGGTAACACAAAATTTCCCGGATCGCTCTCTTTCTTAGGCAATCCATTCTCAACTATCCTTTCCCTTGCAAACTCATCAAAATTCTTATCCTCTAGCCTAGTTGTTGCCATCATAACCGCATCTAACTTCTTACGATAAGTCATGTAATTGTTCAACACTTCTATAACCGGCTTCTCTTCCATAAGCTCCTTAAATTTCATTTCCAAGTTCTCCAAAACTGCTTCCTTCTGTTCTTGAGTCAATGGTTTAACTTCTTGAGGTGATTTGGGTGATGAACTAGATGAACAACTCTCATTCTTAGGGGTGGAGGGTTGGGTAAGTTTGTTAAGTGGTGTTTCCTTACGATTAGCCTTTCCCATTTTCACAATCTCTCCTCTTCCTTCCTTCTTCTCTACCATATCATCATCTACATCAATTCTCATCTCTCCCAAAGCAAAATCAACCCTACATTTAGTTTTCACCATGAAATTTCTACCAAACATAACTTCCGGTTCACCCACATTTCCATATTCCAACACAACAAAATCCATCTTGAAAACATGACCATGAATATTAACATTCACATCTCGCACTATCTTTCTCCCATAATTTTCATAATCAAGCCTAACAAAGCCAAGCTTACTAAGCATATCTTCCGTAACATAGTTTTCACCATATTCCATATTAAGCTGAGCATCCCAAGCCTTAATTCCTTCCACACCACATGGTGTAGCATACCTCATGAATGGTACATCAAACTCCTTAGGTGGTGCTTGTGTAAACACAACCACTCTTTTCTCCTTAGGTAAACAAACAATGCTTTCGCCAACTTCTTCTTTTCCTTCTAAACCAATCTTAGCTTCGTCCAAAATACTTTCCAACTTCTCCAAAGAATCACCTGAATCTCTCAACATCTCTTCCAAATTTCTCAAGTATTCCGAAACATTGCTTAAACTCTCCATTCTACTTAAGCACTAACTATAACATAACCACAAAACAAAAATCCAAACTATTAGCGTGAGGGTTAGTTATAATCGAATCATATCAAAAATTAAGAACCAAAGCAAGCTAACAAACAACTTCAAACTATTAAAACATCAAAACAACTAAAAATTAAAAATCACAAAAACTATTACCGAGGCAACCATCCGATCGGTATCACATTCCATCCGATCGGATGGGTAAACTGCAAAAGACGAAATCTCACCAACCGAATCGGATGCGGGCGGCGTCCGATCGGTTAGATCGAAAAAATAATCTAAATTTTTTTATTATTATTATTATTATTTTTTTATATATATATATATATATATATATATATATATATCTAAATACTAAACTAATGACACTTTTTAATTGATTTTTTTTTATGAAGAAACTTAATAATTAAAATTTAAAATAGTTAATATAAACTAACAAATCTCTATCAAGCATTAAACTAAATTAAATGATTCCTAATCCTTAACTAATGACCATAAAAATAATTAAAAGCACATTTAATAAAAACTATTAAATTACCAAGTATTAAACCAAAAATTAAACTAGATTAACTAAACATTTAACATATTAAAACTTTCTAATAACCTTAAATTAATTATACTAATTACTCTACTACTTAAATTTATTAAACATAGCATTGATGAGGCTTAAAAACTAAAAGATAACCAAAATAACTAAAACAAAAATACTTACCGAGACCACCAACCGATCGGATGGGAATCCATCCGATTCGGTTGGTCCGAACCAAACTTTTTTTTTACTTCTTTTTTTTTTATAAAAAAAACTTATACTACTAAGCCCAACTACCAAGAAAATCTTAACAATTCCCCGGCAGCGGTGCCAAAAACTTGATGTGCGTGTCGTTGTGTTCAAGTTTTAAAATTTATAAACACGATTTATCCAATTCTCTATTCACACATACGAGCAAGTATACTCGTCCGTGGTAGTAAAGGTGGGTAAGTCGAGATCGTCCCAAGGGAATTGGGGTTTAGGTTTAGTAAATAAGTTTTAACAAAAAAGGTTGTCAATCCAATTTGAAGTAAATTCAAAAACAAGCAAAGTTCAATCAATCAAAAACAAATATACTTGTGTGTGATTCTATGAACAATTTTTTAGAGTAACCAACCAAGTTGGGTGTGACTTGTAATGATGCACAACTTAAAATGAATGATTCACAATCAATGGTTTTTATCATGAGAAATCATATCTAAGAATTCAATCTCCTAGTTAATTCCTTTCGGCCATGATTAACTATTACAATAATTCTATTAAGCTCTTTTGTTGTTTGAAAGCATTTCTTATCTTAAGAATTCCTACGAATCCTTTCGGCCTTTTTCGTGATGAAATCGTTTCCAAATCCATTTTAATGAGTAAAGATGGTGCTTGTCACACACCACAATCCATACTAATTCGTGCACTAACTTTTTGGAATAAAAACATAAAGAAAACTCCTTTCGGCCTTTGTAAGTCCTTAATAAAATTGTTTTTACCAACCAATTAAGCAAGACTAGATTGTATTTCAACAAACTCATAAAACAAGATATGTTTTCATGCATCACTATGATAAGATTACTCCAACAATTGCCACATCATTCACACACAAGTATAACTAAAATCACTCCATAACAATCATAATCAAACACAAGTAATTAACCAAACTTTCATTCATCATATAGTAAAAGTAAAAGTAGTTCATAATAATAACTCAACAAGAAATACCTAATCAAGGAATTACAAGAACTAGAATTGTAGAACTATAGCAATCCACACTCCTCCAATCGCCTATTATCACACGTAAACAACTCCACACACGGACACAACTCTTGAGACTCGAACTCAAGGCTTCCTGGACGTTTTCACAGCAACTACAAGCTTTCGGGCAATAATAATAAGGTGGTGTAAGCTTTTAGGTTATGTCACTTCCCCAAGAACTTCTCTCTTTGTAAATAAGCTAAGGGTTCCTTAAATAAGTGAGGAAACCCTTACTCTTCAAGTAAAAACGTCCCAAATGAATTAATAGCCGAGAAATGATAAGCCATAATGATTATAAGACTTAAATTCTCATTTTAATGCAACTTTGTAACTCCAGTGTCGACCAACCGATCGGTATTTGGATCTTACCGATCGGTTGGCACTCTCGGTAACTCAAACTTCACCCATCCGATTCGGATGCGGGCGCCATCCGATCGGATGGATGACTCTGCCATGCAACTTTTTATTTTTCTTTTTTTTTCTCATTACGTGCTTGATCCTTCGCTGTACCACTAATTCCTTTTATAGAACTTGATCTTCTCTTGATATATAAAGCATAGAAATCTTGAACTAATCAAATCCTTGAAGTATCACGTGGTTTCTTTCTCGTAATTCTCCATATGTGCATAATCTATTCATTTCTTCGTCATTTCATCAACTTTTCCTGCACTTGGCTATATTTACTTGCATACACACTTTTTCATCATTTAGCAACAAATACACGCAAATATAATCAAATATGATGCATAAAACCAACAATAACGCGCCTAAAAACATGTTAGATTTAAGCGTTATCAGATGTCCTAGTCTACCCATTCTCACCGGTAATAACTTAAGTTCCTATGGGGAAATCCTAAATCAATTTCTCAAAGGTTGTCTTATGAGCGCCTACAGTGGAAACTTAATGGTCCAAACTTCACAGGTCAAGGGTAAATGTATTACAAGTCGCAGCCTGTCTCTCTGATACCATAATTGTAACACCCCAACCCGATAAGGATAGAAGTATTACGTTATGGTGACATATCAAAGCAAACACAAGCATATGACTAAATAATACAAAATGAATTTCAAAGGTTACAAAGGAAGAATTGATGATACAAGGTTACAAAGGGAACAATAATAAATTCTAAGTTCTACAATTTGTAAACGTTCTAGTCATCTCTAATCCAGAATAGCTAGTAAGGTCTTCTAGGTCCAAGGTACTCTCCATTCATAACCCAGCTTCCAAACTAAAACCTGCCGCAGGAAAAGAAATACGGCCGAGCTTAAAAAACCCAGTGAACAGATATATATAACTGTTAGGAATATGATTATTCAGCTGAAGACTCGGTCACCCCGAGTACTTATTAGCACATCATAGCTCGTAGGATTATCAGTAATATTATTAGTAGCTTAGTTATTATTATTAGTATTGTGGAGTGGGTCGGGTCTTTACCCTCTGTCAGCTCACTCTACAGCCCGCTAGGGGCATAATATATTGTACTATAAATACTCCCTTCCCACCCATGGGAAGGGTTGGACCTTTCAAGCTAATAGATTACAAGTTACTTTCTCTCTCTAAAAGGCTCCCACTTTCTCACTCTAAGTTCTTGTCCAATCGATCTAAACAAGCCTCAAACTAGTGATTCTTGTATTGTGAATACCCTACAATTGGTATCAAGAGCCATGGTTAGGTCCATGAGAGTTGGTATTCACGGATTTGTGTAGTTTTTGAGGTTTTTCTTCTTGGTTCGATTTGTAGTTTTAAGTTTTTTTGGATTCGGTTTGATTAGTAGCATAAATCTCATTTTGTACTTTGTTTAGTGATTAGAAGTTGTTTTACTTTGTACTTTCTAGCTTAAGAATAGTATTAGAGTGGTATTTGGTGTTTGGATTCACAGATCTAAGAACGGTGTGGTGATTTTGGGACAATTCGTGGGTATTTGTTAAAGTGTTCTTGGCAGCGGTTTGTCTACTTGGAACGTAATCTTGGACTCGGTTTGTGTCAATTCACAGACTCGGTTTGTCTTATTACTTGTTTAGGCAAAAAGACAAAAGGTAGTGAAAGCGACGTGCTTGGGAGTTTGTGTCTACTCGGTTTGTCCCTGCTGCGCGTACTCGGTTTGTGTAGACTCGGTTTGTCTCTGAAAAGTATACTCGGTTTGTGTAGACTCGGTTTGTCTCTGAGAAATTTACTCGGTTTGTGTAGACTCGGTTTGTCTCTGAAAAGTCTACTCGGTTTGTGTAGACTCGGTTTGTCTCTGAGGAATTTACTCGGTTTGTCCCAGCTGTGTGTACTCGGTTTGTGTAGACTCGGTTTGTGTAGACTCGGTTTGTCTCTGAGGAATTTACTCGGTTTGTACCTACTCGGTTTGTCCCAGCTGTGTGTACTCGGTTTGTGTAGACTCGGTTTGTGTAGACTCGGTTTGTCTCTGTGGAATCTACTCAGTTTGTATCTACTCGGTTTGTCTCTCAGACTTGTATGCGGTTTGTGTCTTGGTGATTTTAGAAATTCCCGCGAAAGATTCAATTTCTCGGTTAAATCACAAGATCTGTAAAATCCTGTAGTTACTATGGCTACCACATCAAGTACATCATCAGATGATATTCAAGCAGCAGGATCTGACACTCGTCCACCTATGCTAGATAGGACGGATTATGAGTCTTGGGCACAACGAATAAGACTTTACTGCTTGGGAAAAGATAATGGTGTTAACATTCTCAAGTCAATTGACGAAGGACCTTATCAGATGGGTACCACCAGAGACGTTGTTACAACTGGTGAAGATGGGACTGTAACTTGGGGCATAGACAGACCTAGAAACTACAATGATCTTAATGAAGAAGAAAAGAAGAGGTATGATGCTGATATTAGAGCCTCAAACATAGTCATTCAAGGTCTTCCAAAGGATGTATACAAGCTCATCAATTTTAACACTGAAGCCAAGGCTGTGTGGGACAACGTTAAAATGTTGTTGGCAGGGTCAGAACTCACAAAGGAAGATCGTGAGTCACAGCTGTATGATGAGTTCGAGCATTTCAAAATGAACCCAGGAGAGAATATCACAGATTACTACGTGAGATTCCATAAGTTGGTGAATGATATGAGGATGATCAGAATGACTATGCCAAATATCCAACTTAACTCAAAGTTTGTGAACAACATGACTCCTGAATGGGACAGATTTGTTACTGCCGTCAAACTCAACAAAGGTTTAAGGGATACTAACTATGAACAGCTGTATGCTTACCTGCAGCAACATGAGAAGCATGCTGCCTATGATCGGGTGCTGAGAGAAAAGTTTAATCCTTCAACTACAAATGACCCACTGGCGTTCATGACAAATGTACAACCAACAATCCAATCATCATCAAATCCAAGCTATCACCAACTTCACTCACAAGGACCTGCTATGAGTTCTCAACTTGACTCAGGCTACTCTCAAACCGACAAAATGATTGACAACCTCACCAATCAAGTATCTCTACTGGTTCAACAGTTTCAAGCATCACTCCCTCAGACCAACAATCAGTTAAGGAATTCTTCCAACCCACGCAATCTAGCAATGGTGGAGGATGGGAAAATTGTGGTTCAGAATGTGCAAGGGAGAGCTGGTAGAAACATGGGTCGAGGGTATGTGCAGAATAGAGCAGGGAATGCCAATCAGGGGCAAGGGAAACAGATCAAGTGTTACAATTGTGGGGGGCTTGGACACATTGCTAGAAACTGCAATCAACCTAAACGCCCTCAGAATTCAGATTACTTCAAAGACAAGATGTTGTTAATGCAAGCTCAAGAGAATGGAGCTGTACTGGATGAGGAAGAGTTATTGTTCTTGGCAGGAGATGGAGGAAATACTTTTGATGAAGATGTGGATGAGAAACCTGTTCAGGATCTAGCACTTAATGATCCTAACATCTTCAAGGCAGATGACTGTGATGCGTTTGACTCTGATGTGGATGATGAACCTACTGCTCAAACAATCTTCATGGCTAACTTGTCTTCCCTGGCCTCATCTCGTCAAGCTGGTCCTTCTAATGCATCCGTGATATCTGAGGTACTAAAAATTTATGACACATATAATATAGTCGAGGGACAACAGATTCCCGAAGAAGTACATCAGGCAGTTGTTTCTGACTCAAGTATTGTTGATATGGAAAATAGCAATATTGTCTCATATGAACAGTATTTGAATAGCAACAACTCGCCTGATGTACCAAATGGTGAATCTTCTGTCAATAATGATGTGTGTGTTATGAGTAATGTATGTGCCTTAGATAATGCGGGTAATATAGATAATGCATGTGTGTACCATGAGAATAAATTGCCTGTCCCTGATGATAACTTGATCACTAGACTAAACATCTATAAAGAACAAGTTGCTATGTATGAACAGCGTGCTAAGTTTGAGCTTAATGATCGTGAGCAGAAATTAGAAGGTCAAATGAGTACACTTATTAAAGAGTCTAGAGTGCGAGAAGAAACATTGAAATTAGAGTTGAGTTCTTTGAAAAGTCAGCTAGAACAGTCTGTCAAACAGAAACAGGAAGCACAAAAGTGTGTAACTACACTTAAGCAAGAATTCAAACAAAAAGAAACAACTCTTTTAAATGATTTCTCTAGACTCAAGACGTTAAAAAATAAGCTTGAAGATAAGTTGTACACACAAAATCAAACCATACAAACTGCTCAAATGATTCATAAGCACAGAAAGTTGAGTGATAAGCATAGTAAAATCATGATAGGTGAACCTAAGTCAACCATCCTTAGGGACATGAAAGTACTTCAACCAGCCCTATATGATGGTAATGTGATGCTTATGCCTATTCATGACCAACCTGAGCATATCTACACTAATGAAGAGGATGAGATAAGTGATAAAACGA
Organism: Artemisia tridentata subsp. tridentata; assembly: GCA_021014915.2. Classification (NCBI taxonomy): domain Eukaryota; kingdom Viridiplantae; phylum Streptophyta; class Magnoliopsida; order Asterales; family Asteraceae; genus Artemisia; species Artemisia tridentata. The sequence continues at coordinate 9,054,089 of CP139506.1, read as the reverse complement.
GGGAAAAAATGAATGAGAAAATGAGGGATCCCGAGTGCATAGCCAGACGAATAATAATCAAACCCCATGATTATTATGAGGAAAATCGTTTGACTGTGTTTGCTCCTCAAAAGAAGTTAACACCTGAACAGATATTTTGGAAACAAGATAGTGAAAAACTTAAGGTAAATAAACTTAAGGCCAACACCCCCCTCATTAGAAAAGTTGCGTCCATAACGGTGTATCCTCCCAATACACCTAGGAATCTGGTGCCTTTGTCTCTTCCCACTGAATGCAAAACCTTTATTAGCTTATATGTGCTTTGGCAATTATTTGTTGATTTTGATAAAACATGTAAGAAGAGAATCACACCAACCGGCATTACTGAGGGGGAAAGGTGTTTTGAACATGCAAAAAGGTGTTACTTAACTGAGGTCATGCCATTCTTTAAACTACTTAAAGAACATTTTGAAGGGTTGCAAACTGCCCTTAAAGTCGAAATAAAAGAAATGGAAGTAGTGTTTAAAGACATGGAAAATGAGGTGAATGAATATGCAATAGAGCTTAAGAGTCGAGAGATTGAAAGAAAAAACATACTCATTACTAACGACAACTTGATTGCTAAATGTATTGCACAAGATGTATTTTACACTGTTACTGATTCTGCATTGTCTGCTTGTCAATTTAATGAGTATGCTATTGCGTTAAATGTCACCCAGAATCGTGTTGTTGAGCTTGAGGGGGAGAATTTAAAATTGCTTGAAAAAATTCAAAATGATGACCATGATAATATGGTTAAACGTTTTTCAAAATTGGAAGTTGAATACCTTAATTTGCAATTGAAATATCAACATTTAAATGAAAAACATAAAATATCAAATGACAAGACATCCTTGGATGCTCCTGAATTTGATACTTATTTTGAATTAAGCAAACGAGATGAGACAATTCAAGCTCACACGAACACGATTCGACTGCTGAGGGCCCAAATTGCCCAATTGAAATCCAACAAGTGTGAAGTGTATGGCACCAATAAACCTTCATCTTCAGATTCTCATAATTTTCAATATCAAAACACCATAAATAAGTTACATTATGAAAATGAGTGTTATCGAGAAGAAAATTCAAAGGTTAAACAACATTTCAAAGAGTTATATGATTCTATTAAAGTTACAAGAAGCAATCATAATGATCAAATAACCTCTTTGACAAATGAAATTGAGAATCTTAAGGCTCGGGTGAAAGGTAAAATGCCATGCACCACTTGTAATTGTGATGCACCAAAGGCTATTAATAGTAAAAAGTATGATGTTGATGTTGGGCGTATTCCATTTAAGCTTAGAAATAACAGCCTTGCCCATCAAACATATCTCGATCATCTTAGAGAGGGCCTTGACACACTTCGTGAGGTGGTTGAAGAGGATAGGACTGATAAGCCACTTGATAGGGCTGTTGTCTATGCCTGCAAACTCACGAAAAGGATTCAGGAAAACTTAGAATATGCCATAGGCTCAATCCCTAAGTTTAGCAGCCATAGAGATAGATCTGTTGGATCATCATCTACTGTTGAGAACAAGCATGCAGCCTTTGATCTACCATCTAAGACATCAGAACCAAACACATCTTTATCAGGAAGGCATGTGACAGAAAAACAAACTAATGTTTCCTTCGATGCTTCTACAGGAGTAAAAAGTGACACCCAAGCTAGCGAGTCAAGGTCTAGAGAAAATGCAAGAAAGGATAGGACTGCGCCAGCTAAGAATGATCACTTGAAGAATGTAGAAGCCCAACCTAGGAACAATAAGTTTGCAATGAGTAGGATGAATCGTGTTGATTCTAGTATCAAAAGTACTGTAATTAATTCGAATTCTAATGCTATCTGTAAAACATGCGAAAATTGTTTAATTTCTGCTAATCATGATGAGTGTGTTGTGTCCTTCTTGATGTCTTCTGCGTCACCCCATGTTAAGAATGGTAGGATAACTGAAACATGCAAGAAAGCTTGGAAAGCTACAGGAAAAACATTTGCTAGCATAGGCTATCAATGGAGACCCACTGGAAGGAAATTCAATTTAGGAAAACAGTGCACGTTACCTAAAATGAATAAGCATAAAATTGTGAAAGTTAAGGAATGGAGACCCACTGGAAGGAAATTCAATTTAGGAAAACAGAGACCATTACCTAAAATGAATATGCATAAAATTGTGAAGAATAAGGAATGGAGACCAACTGGTAGAATCCTGCCTTTAGAATCACAATGCCTTCCATCTAGGTCTTGTCCTGCCTCTAGTTCTGTCTCCTCAGTAAAGACAGTAGCATCTGTGAAATCTGTGGTTCCTGAATATGTGTGTGCTGACCAAATGGACCCCAATTGCACTTGGGGATCCACATTTTTCAGTTATCCATTGTTGTCTGGTTTCAAATGCAGGTCGTACAAATCGTCCTGTGGTATTTGGACTCAGGCTGCTCAAAACATATGACTGGGGATCGCTCGCGGCTCAAGAACTTCGTGAAAAAGTTTATCGGGACAGTTAGATTTGGGAACGACCACTTTGGTGCTATTATGGGTTATGGAGATTATGTGTTTGGTAACAGTGTAATCTCAAGGGTATATTATGTGGAAGGACTAGGGCACAATCTGTTTTCTGTGGGTCAATTTTGTGATTCAGATCTGGAAGTGGCTTTCAGAAAGCATACATGTTTCGTCAGAGAATTGGATGGTTTAGATCTCCTCAAGGGCAGTCGGGGCACCAATCTCTACACCATATCAATTGAAGAAATGTTGAAGTCCTCTCCCATATGCTTGCTCTCTAAAGCCTCTAAAACAAAATCATGGCTGTGGCATCGTCGTTTGAACCACTTGAACTTCGGTACCATAAATAATCTTTCCCGTAAAGATCTTGTTAGAGGGATGCCCAGACTGAAATATGAGAAAGATCATCTCTGCTCTGCATGTCAACTGGGTAAAAGCAAGAAACAAACCCACAAGCCTAAAACCATCAACACCAACTTGGAAGTTCTTCATACCCTCCACATGGACTTGTGCGGTCCAATGAGAATACAAACCATAAATGGAAAGAAGTACGTTCTGGTGATAGTAGATGATTATTCTCGGTTCACATGGGTAAAGTTTTTGAGAACCAAGGACGAAACTCCAGAGGTTATCATTAAACTGATAAAACAGCTGCAAGTAAGGCTCGATAAAACTGTCAGAATCATCCGCACAGATAATGGTACTGAGTTTGTTAACCAACAACTCCGTAATTTCTATGAAAGTATTGGCATCACGCATCAGAAAAGTATCCCTCGCACACCTCAACAGAACGGGGTGGTTGAACGAAGGAACCGTACTCTGGTGGAGGCTGCAAGAACTATGCTTATATTTTCAAAGACACCGATGTTTCTCTGGGCAGAAGCTATTGCAACAGCATGTTACACTCAAAACCGATCCCTAATTCATCCGGTTCATGAGAAGACTCCCTTCGAGTTAATTCATAACAAGAAACCAGATCTTTCCTTTCTGCGTGTGTTTGGTGCACTTTGCTATCCAACTAACGATAGTCAAGACTTGGGAAAGTTAAGAGCTAAAGCAGATATAGGTATTTTCGTTGGATACGCACCAGACAGTAAAGGGTATCGAATCTACAATAAAAGAACCCGTAAAATCATGGAAACCATTCATGTTACGTTCGATGAGCTGAGTGAGCTGCCTGTTTCAGGACAAATCAGTTCTGGACCCGATCTTCACCTTTTGTCTCCTGGACCCATTAGTTCAGGACTTGTACAGAATTCCACGCCTGCAGATTCTTATGTGCCACCTACATGTGAGGAGTTGAAGAAGTTATTCGATCCTATGTTTGATGAATACTTTGAGCCAACGAATGGAACCATCCCGAGTGAACCAGCTATAATTCCTATGGATGAGGTTCAAGCCCCACAAGGTTCAGAAGGCCCTGCAGCTTCAGTATCAGTCAGTCACAATGCTCCTGCTGCCAGTCAATCGCCTTCGTCATCAAACACTCAAACTTCTCCAGTAATGCAAGAATCTTCAGATAATAATTCTTTGGAAGTTAATCCTTTTGCTCCTGTTGAAGAGGTTCCTTTTGAAAACATATTTGCTCCTGAACATTCATCAGACACATCCTTACTTGAAGAACACAGCACTGCTACATCTGTTCATAACCTTCAACCTCACGACCACCTCAGAAAATGGACCAGTGATCATCCAATCGACAACATCATAGGCAATCCCTCACGTCCAGTATCCACACGTAATCAACTAGCCACTGATGCAATGTGGTGCTTCTTCAATTCCGTACTGTCCAAAGTCGAACCAAAAGATGCCAAAGAAGCAATGACAAAAGATTGCTGGTTCCAGGCTATGCAGGATGAAATCCATGAATTTGATCGACTAGAAGTATGGGAATTAGTGCCTCCTCCTGAGCGTGCAATGATCATTGCCTTAAAGTGGATCTTCAAAGTGAAGCTTGATGAGTATGGTGATGTGTTAAAGAACAAGGCACGGCTAGTTGCTAAAGGGTTCAGACAAGAAGAGGGCATTGATTTTGAAGAATCGTTTGCTCCGGTTGCTAGAATTGAAGCTATAAGAATCTTCCTGGCAAATGCTGCTAGTCGAAATATGATAGTCTATCAAATGGATGTCAAAACGGCATTCTTGAATGGCGACTTGAAGGAAGAAGTTTATGTGAGTCAACCTGAAGGATTCGTGGACGCTGAACATCCTACTCATGTTTACCGCTTGAAGAAGGCTCTTTATGGGTTAAAACAGGCGCCAAGGGCATGGTACGATACATTGTCCAAGTTCCTCCTAGTAAACGGATTCTCCAAGGGTGTTGTTGATCCTACACTATTCACCAGGAAGTCAAGAAACCATCTACTACTAGTTCAGATCTATGTAGATGATATCATCTTTGCTTCAACAGATCCTAGTGAATGTGATAGCTTTTCAAAAGAGATGAATTCCAAGTTCCAAATGTCCATGATGGGACAAATGTCATTCTTCTTAGGATTACAAGTTTCTCAAAGTCCCGGAGGCATATTCATTAATCAATCCAAATACGCCAACGAGATCTTGAAAAAGTTTGGATTCTATTCAAGTGAACCTGTTGACACTCCCATGGTTGATAGAACAAAGCTGGATGAAGATCCTTCAGGGATTCCAGTAGATATAACAAAGTATCGAAGCATGATTGGATCTTTGATGTACATCACGGCTAGCAGACCAGATCTTCTGTTTGCTGTGTGTATGTGTGCTCGGTATCAATCCAGACCAACCAAGAAGCATGTTGAAGCAGTGAAAAGGATCTTCCGATATCTTCAAGGCACGGTTCATATGGGTCTCTGGTATCCTAAGGACACTGCAATGGAGTTAACGGCATACGCAGATGCTGATCATGCGGGATGTCAAGACACTCGTCGAAGTACTTCAGGAGGAGCTCAGTTTTTAGGGGAAAAGTTGGTTAGTTGGTCTTCTAAGAAACAGATGAGTACGTCCATATCATCTACTGAAGCTGAGTACATTGCTATGTCTGCTTGCTGTGCACAAATCCTTTGGATGCGATCACAGCTTTCGGACTATGGATTCTCATACAACAAAATTCCCCTATATTGTGACAACAAAAGCGCCATTGCTCTTTGTTGTAACAATGTTCAGCACTCCAGGTCAAAACACATCGACATCAGGCATCACTTCATCAGGGAACAGGTGGAAAAAGGAATTGTGGAACTATACTTCGTGAGGACAGAGTTTCAGTTAGCTGACATCTTCACCAAGGCCCTCCCAAGAGAAAGGTTTCAGTTCATTCTCCCACGCCTTGGCATGAAAAGCATGACTCCTGAAACCCTCAAGTGTCTTCAGGAAGAAAAGGAGGAGTAAAGGATTGTCTTCGTATATCCTTGTACATAGTTGTATGCATCTTAAATCAAAAAGAAAAATACAAAAATATAAAATCTATAAAAACCATAAAAATCGAAAAAATCAGAAAATACCAAAAATAGTCCTACCTAGGCATGTCTTCTGTTTATCGATAACATTTACGGATCTAGAAATGTCATTCAACAATGGCACGGATTTTTAAATGAAGCTCGAGCAGAAGTTATACTAATCAGTTAAAACATGTCTTAATGGCTTGCAGTTACTTCATACTGCAACCCGCGCTGTACAATGGGGAAAGCATGTCGCCAAAAGGACAGCTGTTCCTCCAACCGGGTGATGTTCACCTGGGCATGGATTACTTTATATCCATGTTTCCCCGACGTGATGTACGTTTCAGTGCGTCATTTCGTGTATTAGAAGAGAAGTCTTCTTTACATCAGACTCTTTATCTTGTTTGATTCTTCAAGAGAGTCTTGATGTTACACAAGGTGGTAAATTGATTTAAATTTTCACAAATACCCGTCGCTCAATTGAATGACTACAGCTCCTTTAATGGAAAACGGGTCATTAATTGAGGGGGAGCATATTTGTTCAAATTCCCAACACCTTGCCAAATTTGTGCAACATCAGCAGTGACACTCTCTTGGTGTTTCAAGGGAAGCATAGTATGCTTCAAAATCAGAATACATTTTAACCTGACCACATTTTCTCCCAAATTTTTCTAAATGTATTTAAATCAATTGGGATCACAAATCTCAAATGGTTTGAAATTTTTGATCGGGGGAGAGAATGTGATTTAAATAGGAAATTCTGATAAAATGTGATGATTTGGAAATTAATGTATGCTCTCCCGTATGTGCTAAACTATTTTGTATATCAAGGCACATATTGAGGGGGAGCAAAATGTTTTGGTCATAATCGCAAGCTCTTCCATATGTGCTAAAATCTTTCGTATATCGATGCACATATTGAGGGGGAGCAAATGGTTTTTACAAAACAAAGGATTTTGGCATCTTGTGTGAGCAAGGCTCAGACTTCACCAAAGAATTGACGAAACTTGAATTGTCATCAATCAAAAGGATACGTCTTGGCCGGGTAATAATTTCAAGCTGGTCTAACCAGTGATGTAAGCGTGTCTCGAAAAGGATGTATCTGAGTAGAGTGTACCATTTCGAGAAACTTTCTATGGACTTGACCAGGCCGGGTAATAATTTCAAGCTAGTCTAACTAGTGATGTAAGCGTGTCTCGAAACGGTCATGGTCACTGAAAGTGGATCAATTCAAAAAGTGCGAGCTCTACCTGACATGTGCAAAATTATAAAACAATCAACCGAGCACATGTTGAGGGGGAGCATTTGAAAAATATAAAACTCTCAAGTGTTTGCAAAAATGTGTTTCAGAATCATGAACACTTTGAGAGATTTTTCAAAGATTTGGTTTGGCAATCGTGGATGAATACCAAAGACCGACCATTTTAATTAATGCATGGAGTTATAAGGATGGTTAGGTTAGGTACAAGTTCCCACGATCCCGCCAGAGCCGGAGGGATCTACCCAGGGACAATCCACTAGTTAGTGTAGAAGTCCTTAGGTATGATTAAAAAAGAGAAAAGTGAATGAGGGAAAAGTGCCGACTGAGATGGAGCTAGTACTGGAACAAACCCAACAAGGTACTAGTAAGGAAGTCTCGGTAAGCACTGAAGGGGTTGAAGAATGAAAAAGAATTGTAAAGATAAAGGGTGAAAAGAAATAGCCCTCCTTACAACTTAGGCAGAAACCGGGTCAATACATATGCTGTCAGAATCACTTAGTTGATTGCTGGCATTGAAGACAAAGTATCATGGACCCAGTGATACGCTACACAACCCTCCCTAGCCACTCAAGGTCCCTCAAAGGATTCTTGTTTCAATTGTCACGGAGTTCAATACATTCCTATCGTCTCTCTCACTCCGAGTTAGATGATATTGAATAGGTGGCAGTCCTCTCCAGCCTCCGCTCACTAAATCAAAACGCACTATCGAGTCTAGAGCCACGAGATGCATAATAAGATCTCATAGGGACACGAATTATTTCTACACTGGTTGTTCATCTTTAAGGACACCAGTTGTAAACTCATGAGTCCTACGCAGATCTTAGCAATCTGCCGGAACATTTATGAGAGAATTTACTTATGTAATTCTCAATGATTGAATGGAAATTCCTGCCAGGGTCAACATCAAGCAGCCCTGAAAGCAGGTCACTTCGGTAATTCCTCGTGGATTACGCTTAGTGGTCGCGGCGGTTTCAACCGGTCTACAGTCGTGGAGTGATCTCCAGCGACTCACCTAATCGTTGATTTACTACGGTAAAATCTTAAAAAGCCCTCTGTGGGTTTTCGATTAGGAACGGTCTTGGTAAGGATTAGAGAGAGTCTTCACACTATGCTGTTGACTATCTCGAAGTCCAAACTTGTTAGTACCGGTCGAATTATTGCTAACTGTCGTATGCAGGAATATCTGGCGGTTGTTGCTGTGGAACGCTGTAGCTGGTTGCTGTTGTAGCTGGTTGCAGAAAAGATGCCAATCCATCACCACATGTCCACACCACATCATCATCAAAGAAGTCATGATCACCCTAAAAGACCTTCAACACAGCTTCTGCTAACTCTGATGCTGAAGATCATGACTCCATATCGTGTGAGCATGTCTGTAACACCCCAACCCGATAAGGGTAGAAGTATTACGTTATGGTGACATATCAAAGCAAACATAAGCATAAGACTTAAATAATACAAATGAATTTCAAATGTTACAAGGGAAAATCTGAAATTACAAGATTACAAATGAATTACAATAATTACTAAGTCTAAAATATCGTCTCTTCTAGTCATCTCTAATCCGGAATGGCTTCTAAGTCAAAGACACTCTCCACTCATACCCAGCTTCCTACTAAAACCTGCCGCATGAAAAGAAATGCGGCTGAGCTTAAAAAGCCCAGTGAACGGATATATACGAATAACAAATCATAAGGGTAAATAAGCATAAGCAACGAAGGAAAGAAGGATACGAAAGCATAATCATAAGTCTTACGAATCAAAGCATATCAAAAGATAAGAGTGCATGAGAACTGAATAAGAACTGAATATAAGAACGAAATGGAAATAAAGAAAATGTCATATAAGGATGTGCCATAAGAACTCCATACATAAATCCGTCAAATCATATCATATCATATCATAAAAGTGCACGAAGAGGGGAGACCTCTAAGTACTAATCCAAAAGTGTGAAAAGGGGTGCAAGGCACACACCACCTGGTCACCATAATCATACATACACATAAATCCTAGGATGCATCCATACGCTCCCAACATAAGTATGTGTGATAGTACCAGACTGGTCACACACACGCATAAATGGCCAATAGTGTACACAAAATCATATCATATCATAAGGGGAACGCCGTAGATCTATCACACCTCTACGGGAGTGTCATGCATAGGGTGCCATCCTACACATGGTCCTGGTACCTCCAGAACTAGTTAAGCTCAGGCACAGATCTATCATATCATACCAAATCATAATCAAAGCTAAAGCATAGCAAGAGAAACGAAGGTGTATCTCAACAATCATAGCAAACACATAATCATATCATAGCAGAGACATTTAAACAAATGTCAGAATGAATCACATAAGAATGGCAATCATACAATGAAAGCCAAGAATCAACAAAAGGGAATCATAGCAGTTATCGGATCATAAGAAATATCCCTACTGAAAAGGGAAAACATAATGTACGAAGCAAAGCGTCTTAAGGTAAGACAGAATATCCGTACCTCGACAAAGCACACCAAATATCAAGGCAACAAAAGAATAGGGATGAATGATCACTCCCTCTTCACCCGATCTACAATTTAAACATAAGTTCTCTTAAGTTCGTATAATCATATGGTTTCATGTTTGTTCCCATTTCATATTAAGGAGCTTTGATCATTAACGTTCTCGTATTTCAAATTAAAAGATTAGAGATGATCATATTCTTAGCTTATGATTCATAATGTCATTCACAAGTTTTAGTGTCATATAGTAGTTATCATAACTTTAGGGGTTCAATATGTAATTATCATAAGTTTAGGGTTCAATATGAAAATATCATCAAGTTACAGATTTTATAAGTTATGACCTTTGATTTTAGCAAAATATCCATTTATACCCTTAAGGTTACACAATAAACACATCACACCCTTTAGTTCACAATTTTACACTTTTATAACATCACACAGTTTTAAGTACAAATTTGTCAGGTTTTCCATAAATTCTAAATCGTATAAGAACTCAGTATTAAAATCCCCAAAAATTCCCAGAGGTGCTCATATGTCTAAACTATTTTATCAAATTTTTCCAGATTTTATTATGTAGTATAGTTATGTATTAAAAATCCACTTTCTCAACTCGTCCAGATTTCTGAGTAATTTTACCATACGAAAAGTTATCAATTATAAACCCTTTAAGAAAAATTCAAAAAAATCTAGAAAAATTTCAGAAAGTAGCACACATCTTATAGATTACCCAGTTCAAAGGAATCTTCCTAACTCAACACGGTTTGAAAATTAAAAATCAAAAACCCGGACGGATTTTCCAGACTCACAAATCCGACCAGACATATAATTTTCTAAAAATCAAAAAGTACCCTTCCAGGCCTCTAAAAATTACAAAATAAATTTCTCCAGATAGCTCTTTCAATAAACTTAGTTTTGGGATTTTAAAACACTCAAAAACTCGATTCCATCATAAAGTTACAGCCCTTCAAAGTTGAACAAAATTCGAACTCAGAAACAGTCCACACAGCAACTTAACCAATTTAGGGTTTTTCATATCCAAATCATAAGTTTTTCATCCCAAACGATTTTGGTTGAGTCCATAACATATTTTGGTCATTCTATAACATATTTAACATGATTCTCACGAATTATTTCACACAAAACTCAGCTGATTCATACATACACATTTTTAGGGTTTTGTTAATTTTATGATTTCATGTGATTAGTTTGTGTTTAATTCGACTCAAATCAAAAGAAACACAAGAAACAAAGATCGAATAAATAAGGGGATACAATACCCTCGTAGACCGCGAAGAAACACGAACACAACAAGAGTCAAAACACCACACGATTTGCCTCTTTTCTCTCTTCTTCTTGATCGACAAAACAGCCCACAAAAAGGAAGAAAACATGGTTTTCTTGTTAGTTTTTGATGCATAAAATTCGAATGGATCATCGTTGATGTTAGGGGCTTACCTTGTGATGATAAAACACTAATTAGAACAAGATTTTGAAGCTCCTTTGGGTGGTTTTTGAGGCGTGGCAGCAGCACACATGAACAGCCGAAACTTTTTTTGTTGCTAGGTTTTCTTTGCTTTTCAAAATTGAAGATCGGTACTATTGTGAATAAAGGAACCGAATATTTGATGTAGGATATATTAGGAATGATCAAATCATCTTAAGGGACCTTCCATGTAGTTAGCAAATCAAGCACTTGGACATCTTTTTGGTTAAGGGGGGCGGCCAAATTAGTATTCCTTCTTTTTTTTTTTTTTGTTCCAATTTTTATATTTAAGTTAAACTTAGGTTAGTGTCATTTAAATAATGTTCGTATGTTCTCAAATTTTAAATTCGAGGGTATTTTTGTCTTTCCGGATTATATTAGTTTCGGGGTTTTACAACTCTTCCCCTCTTAAAAAAAAAGATTTTCGTCCTCGAAAATTGAAGTGCGAAGTCGAAATGAAATGCGAAATCGAAAGCAATAACGAAATGAATACATACCAAATCAAAAGAGAAATGCGGATAATCGGATCGTATCGACTCTTCGGTTTCCCAAGTAGCCTCGCTCTCAGGATGGTTCTTCCAAAGAATCTTTACGAACGGAATGGTTTTAGTTCTCATGACTCTTTCCTGATGCCCTAAACAGCCTCAGGTTCTTTATTATACGAAAGGTTTTCCCGAATTCAATCGAATGGGCAAAACACAACGTGAGTCGGATACTACTCATACTCACGAAGAAGTGATACATGGAATACATCGCACACGAAGAATAAATGGGAAGGTATCGCCAAGCGATGAGATACCTCGCCAACCTGATCAAAATCATAGAAAAGCCCTAGGCTCTCATAATCATAACTAATTCGTTCCAAGGAATACGAAACATCAATGCAGCGGATAACGATTTAAATCTCACACAGAGATACAAGAAACATTCATGCTCGAAAGCAACACGAACATATTACTAAAGAGTAAAATCTCATCAACTCGGTCCAGATTCTTAACGAAAAGGGAACTAGCGCATAATTATAGAAGCTCTCATCATTTCCAACCAGATACTGATCGAACTAAGGAACGTACCACTGGTCAATGAAGCACGTGACGAATCATCAAAGTATCAAGAGTTCTATAAGAGATAGATAGTATAATAGTACGGATGATCACTCGAGTATAACTCGAAATATTAACTTATATCAAAACGCATAATGAGATGGTTAGCATAGTCGTACCGACGATCAATAGAGTATAAGTCGGAGGGTCGAAATGCATAAGAAACAAAACAAAATAGATCGAATAATCATACGGATGAAACACATCAAAGAGTTATCGTAGTCGTACAGGCGAGAAACTAAGCACATAACAGAGGATCGAAACGTATCGGAGGGCATAACGGAATAGATCGAATAGTCGTATGGAAAACAACGACTCAAAGGATTAACGCATTCGTGACTCAGATCTTCTTCATACGCCTAAAATGCATAACTCTCCACAACGGGGATATCGCACGAAACATACAAATTTCATAGTCAACCATTCAAGGTTTTCTTCCACAAGGATAACTAATTCACCAATCACAGAAATCAATTCCGGGCCTCAAACCAGGAATCTCCAACTTAATCCAATCCAAAAGTGTTCTACATCTCCGTAGGAAAACTCAATCATGTCAATACACTTGTCAAACTCTCCGTCCTATACATCTTCAATTTCAACATAGCTGTTCTGTCGGTCCATCCGTTTGAAGGTGAGTAGTTGCCATAAAATCTTGAGCTTATCTTGAAGGTCTTCTGCATTTCTTCTGGAAGTGTGAAACAAAACTCGGTTTTTCTGACACGATCACTGCAGGTGCGCCAAGGAGCTTGAATAATCTTCTGTTGAAATAAATTTCTGCCGATCTTCCAAGTGAGCCACCAAGTTGAACGATTCACTACAACCTACATCAGTTTGTTCTTCCCAACGTGAGCATAAATCCCGTTACAAAGTTGTTGACAGTTTTCTAATCTCACTTCTACATACGAACATCCAAAATGAGGAAACCACTCGTACGCTGATGCTAACTCCCAATCTGTCGACATGCTAGACATTTGCCATCAAAGTAATTCACATCCGTTGTCATACCATCCCGTCATCATTTATGCTACAAGTCTCTACATAATAGTACAACTAATATGTATAGAGCGAAAAGAACAGGGAGCTTCGAGTATAACCGTTTAGTTCAAATCTTCTACATAGATCATAATTCCACCACCTTGCTCCTGAGCTTCTTCACATCCGTCCTAACAATCTCCAGTCTAGTTCGCCTCCCACGTTTTATCTGCATAGATGCATCACTAGCAATCTTTCCATATAACCTAAGGACATAGCTGACCTTCTTCTCAAGTAGAACAATTATCCCTGTTAACTTTTCAAAAGTTCTCCAACTTATTCTTCATCCCTACCAAAATTATATTCTTCGAGAAACTTACCTCGAGCTCTTCTGGCGTAGAAATTTCAACACCAAAATACAAGGATGATTCCCGTGTTTCTCCTTCTTCCCTAAATATACTAAATCGTCATACTATGACATTTATCCAAGCATTCATGACACACACAATTCATCAAGCTCACAAGAACAATCGGAGCAGTAGCCAATACGATTGGCATCACCATGCTCACATAAATTATAACGGATACAAATCAATGCTAGGAACATCTTGCTCCTTCACATGAAAATGACATAATCAGATTACAAATCGATCATAGAGAAAACTTCACCCTGAAGTTGATTAGATAAGTCATCGATAATGATATCAGTCCTAATCATCATACTACTAGGATCCCAGAATTTCATGAACAACTTCATACTACCATCATCCTTCTTCATAACCAAACTGAAACACCACACAGAGATGCACACAGACGGATAAACCACTTCCTAGAAGTAGGTCCTTCAATACTCCCCATTCAACGTATGTCGTCCGTAAGGGATTTCGGAAACAGGCAAAACGTCGCTTACACACGGATAGAGTTCTGATTCAAATAACATACTGACCTCAGGCACTCCTCAAGACATTCTATGACTCCAATAAATTCAAGGTATATGATGTAACTATTATCACGCTGGCCAGACGTCATAATACTTGCATCATATACACATGCCTTTATTGCAATCACAGTCTACCTCAAGTCGGGACAAAACACATTCTAATAAACGGATCAAAACAATTACATTCGAGGGGAAATTTTGGTAGTCCATCAAAGAATACATCGCGCAATTCATCATCGAAAACTCTCGAGCGAGTTACATCAAACGGAATATCTTCACAAACGCGAGGGATTAATATACGAAATTTCAAAGCAAGGTGATCATCATAGTATGCCAGGTCAGAAACCTGGGCATGGAGTCTGAGTTTCATAAGTCGTCAGAGGTGACAAAATCATAACTATGGTTAGCATCTCAATGCTCAGTCAACAATTACATGACCAGAATCGGATCGAACATTCCCAAAGAGATCAGATTAGCAGACTGAAATCGACCTTCAAACGTCTTCAACCGAACCGGATAATCTACTCTCGTGATGGATAGTCACAAGGTTCTCATAGAGATAGAATTAGAAGTAACAATTTAATAATGCAAAAGGGGACTTAATGTGCTTAGGAAAAGCAAGAGACACCACATGGTATGTCATCCTCGTATCAAATAAAATCACGCAGCACGATCGCAAAAGTAAGGAATAACCGAAACGGTACTTGATGTGTCAGCAGCCTGGTCCCTGGTCAGAGCGAACACTCGACCCTTGGCAGATCGCTATCAATCATTCTCATTCTTATGGTTGTTACCATTCACTTCGGACACTCTTTCATCCGACGTCCAATCACACTACAACTAAAATCGACATCCAACGCCTTATAACACGATCACGCAGACGAAACTTCTCACCGTCAACACATAGAGGAGATGGAACCTGGTCCCACAACTTCTTCTACTCAGACTAACCCGGACATAGGGATCAAAACGAACACTGAAGACAAAGCAAACGTCAGGATCAAAATACGAAGGAAAAGATCGCGTCAACGAGAAGCCTAATGTCTATTCAATATCCTCACAGGTCATTCTAAGGGAGGGAAACAAATCTTCCTATATCAGTGGTTCAAAATTATCAGAGTTCGCATAGGATTAGCAATGGATTATGCAGATTCAAATAGTATCAGATGATACATTCTATATCCAGCATAAGTAATGAATTCACATAATGTGTCAAACATATGACGGTTGAATGACCTTCGGGATGGTCGGAAAGGTATCAAACTGTTTATCAAACAAATCGGAGATGGAGGTCAGAATCAGGAAGTGAAGCCTAAATGGTGTAAGGTATCCATACGGTTCTTAAGGCATTCCAATCTTACTTGGTTACTAAGCTTAGGTTGCAAAACTTTCTAGCTTCTGAAATAAATGTCCGTACAAGGCATATCTAAAGGCATAAGCACGAATCAGAGTAATGCGGAAGCAATGCTACTTACATAGATGTCCTAGTCTACCCATTCCTCACCGGTTATAACTTATGTTCTTATGGGGAATCCTAAAGGAATTTCTCAAAGGTTGTCTTATGAGCGCCTACAGTGGAAACTTAGTGGTCCAAACTTACACAGGCCAAGGGTAAATGCATTACAAGTCGCAGCCTGTTTCTCTGATACCATAATTGTAACACCCCAACCCGATAAGGGTAGAAGTATTACGTTATGGTGACATATCAAAGCAAACATAAGCATAAGACTTAAATAATACAAATGAATTTCAAATGTTACAAGGGAAAATCTGAAATTACAAGATTACAAATGAATTACAATAATTACTAAGTCTAAAATATCGTCTCTTCTAGTCATCTCTAATCCGGAATGGCTTCTAAGTCAAAGACACTCTCCACTCATACCCAGCTTCCTACTAAAACCTGCCGCATGAAAAGAAATGCGGCTGAGCTTAAAAAGCCCAGTGAACGGATATATACGAATAACAAATCATAAGGGTAAATAAGCATAAGCAACGAAGGAAAGAAGGATACGAAAGCATAATCATAAGTCTTACGAATCAAAGCATATCAAAAGATAAGAGTGCATGAGAACTGAATAAGAACTGAATATAAGAACGAAATGGAAATAAAGAAAATGTCATATAAGGATGTGCCATAAGAACTCCATACATAAATCCGTCAAATCATATCATATCATATCATAAAAGTGCACGAAGAGGGGAGACCTCTAAGTACTAATCCAAAAGTGTGAAAAGGGGTGCAAGGCACACACCACCTGGTCACCATAATCATACATACACATAAATCCTAGGATGCATCCATACGCTCCCAACATAAGTATGTGTGACAGTACCAGACTGGTCACACACACGCATAAATGGCCAATAGTGTACACAAAATCATATCATATCATAAGGGGGAACGCCGTAGATCTATCACACCTCTACGGGAGTGTCATGCATAGGGTGCCATCCTACACATGGTCCTGGTACCTCCAGAACTAGTTAAGCTCAGGCACAGATCTATCATATCATACCAAATCATAATCAAAGCTAAAGCATAGCAAGAGAAACGAAGGTGTATCTCAACAATCATAGCAAACACATAATCATATCATAGCAGAGACATTTAAACAAATGTCAGAATGAATCACATAAGAATGGCAATCATACAATGAAAGCCAAGAATCAACAAAAGGGAATCATAGCAGTTATCGGATCATAAGAAATATCCCTACTGAAAAGGGAAAACATAATGTACGAAGCAAAGCGTCTTAAGGTAAGACAGAATATCCGTACCTCGACAAAGCACACCAAATATCAAGGCAACAAAAGAATAGGGATGAATGATCACTCCCTCTTCACCCGATCTACAATTTAAACATAAGTTCTCTTAAGTTCGTATAATCATATGGTTTCATGTTTGTTCCCATTTCATATTAAGGAGCTTTGATCATTAACGTTCTCGTATTTCAAATTAAAAGATTAGAGATGATCATATTCTTAGCTTATGATTCATAATGTCATTCACAAGTTTTAGTGTCATATAGTAGTTATCATAACTTTAGGGGTTCAATATGTAATTATCATAAGTTTAGGGTTCAATATGAAAATATCATCAAGTTACAGATTTTATAAGTTATGACCTTTGATTTTAGCAAAATATCCATTTATACCCTTAAGGTTACACAATAAACACATCACACCCTTTAGTTCACAATTTTACACTTTTATAACATCACACAGTTTTAAGTACAAATTTGTCAGGTTTTCCATAAATTCTAAATCGTATAAGAACTCAGTATTAAAATCCCCAAAAATTCCCAGAGGTGCTCATATGTCTAAACTATTTTATCAAATTTTTCCAGATTTTATTATGTAGTATAGTTATGTATTAAAAATCCACTTTCTCAACTCGTCCAGATTTCTGAGTAATTTTACCATACGAAAAGTTATCAATTATAAACCCTTTAAGAAAAATTCAAAAAAATCTAGAAAAATTTCAGAAAGTAGCACACATCTTATAGATTACCCAGTTCAAAGGAATCTTCCTAACTCAACACGGTTTGAAAATTAAAAATCAAAAACCCGGACGGATTTTCCAGACTCACAAATCCGACCAGACATATAATTTTCTAAAAATCAAAAAGTACCCTTCCAGGCCTCTAAAAATTACAAAATAAATTTCTCCAGATAGCTCTTTCAATAAACTTAGTTTTGGGATTTTAAAACACTCAAAAACTCGATTCCATCATAAAGTTACAGCCCTTCAAAGTTGAACAAAATTCGAACTCAGAAACAGTCCACACAGCAACTTAACCAATTTAGGGTTTTTCATATCCAAATCATAAGTTTTTCATCCCAAACGATTTTGGTTGAGTCCATAACATATTTTGGTCATTCTATAACATATTTAACATGATTCTCACGAA
Source organism: Artemisia tridentata subsp. tridentata (assembly GCA_021014915.2). NCBI lineage: Eukaryota > Viridiplantae > Streptophyta > Magnoliopsida > Asterales > Asteraceae > Artemisia > Artemisia tridentata. The sequence goes on along the minus strand of CP139506.1, from coordinate 9,035,986 downwards.
TTATTTCACACAAAACTCAGCTGATTCATACATACACATTTTTAGGGTTTTGTTAATTTTATGATTTCATGTGATTAGTTTGTGTTTAATTCGACTCAAATCAAAAGAAACACAAGAAACAAAGATCGAATAAATAAGGGGATACAATACCCTCGTAGACCGCGAAGAAACACGAACACAACAAGAGTCAAAACACCACACGATTTGCCTCTTTTCTCTCTTCTTCTTGATCGACAAAACAGCCCACAAAAAGGAAGAAAACATGGTTTTCTTGTTAGTTTTTGATGCATAAAATTCGAATGGATCATCGTTGATGTTAGGGGCTTACCTTGTGATGATAAAACACTAATTAGAACAAGATTTTGAAGCTCCTTTGGGTGGTTTTTGAGGCGTGGCAGCAGCACACATGAACAGCCGAAACTTTTTTTGTTGCTAGGTTTTCTTTGCTTTTCAAAATTGAAGATCGGTACTATTGTGAATAAAGGAACCGAATATTTGATGTAGGATATATTAGGAATGATCAAATCATCTTAAGGGACCTTCCATGTAGTTAGCAAATCAAGCACTTGGACATCTTTTTGGTTAAGGGGGGCGGCCAAATTAGTATTCCTTCTTTTTTTTTTTTTTTGTTCCAATTTTTATATTTAAGTTAAACTTAGGTTAGTGTCATTTAAATAATGTTCGTATGTTCTCAAATTTTAAATTCGAGGGTATTTTTGTCTTTCCGGATTATATTAGTTTCGGGGTTTTACAATGTCGACTCTAAGTATATTTCATCACATGGAGATTTACTACTGAAAGATGACTTGGAGACTCAAGTGGGATGATAACTCCAAAGAATCAACAAAGATCATCCAAGACAAAAGAAAAAGTCATCTTAAGATTTGCTGCTGCACAATGATCAAGGAAAATGAAGAATCAATGAGTACGAGCTATGAAATCAAGATCCAAAGATGAAGTGCTAGAATTCAGAACATGACTTCCGGGGTGACCTCCCTTAGGGGGAGATTGTTAGGAATATGATTATTCAGCTGAAGACTCGGTCACCCCGAGTACTTATTAGCACATCATAGCTCGTAGGATTATCAGTAATTATTATTAGTAGCTTAGTTATTATTATTAGTATTGTGGAGTGGGTCGGGTCTTTACCCTCTGTCAGCTCACTCTACAGCCCGCTAGGGGCATAATATATTGTACTATAAATACTCCCTTCCCACCCATGGGAAGGGTTGGACCTTTCAAGCTAATAGATTACAAGTTACTTTCTCTCTCTAAAAGGCTCCCACTTTCTCACTTTCTCACTCTAAGTTCTTGTCCAATCGATCCAAACAAGCCTCAAACTAGTGATTCTTGTATTGTGAATACCCTACAATAACATAACATAATGGTAAATAAGCATAAGCAACGAAGGAATAAGAATACAAAACGAAAAGCATAATCATGAAAGTCATACGAATTTTAAAGAGAACTAAGAATCAAGAATGCATAAGAACTGAATAGAGAATGAACCAAGAGAATAATGAAATAAGGGAAAAGTTCATATAAGGATGTGCCATAAGAACTCCATACATAATCCATCAAATCATACTAAAGCATAACAATTATATGAAGAGGGGAGACCTCTAAGTACTAAAAGTGTGAGAAGGAGTGTAAGGCACACACCACCTGGTCACCATACATACACATACATAAACCTAGGATGCATCCATACGCTCCCTAACAAAATATGAATGCCAGTACTAGACTGGTCACACATATATAAAGTTGGCCAGTAGTGTACACAAAATCATAACATAAGGGGGGGAACGCCGTAGATCTATCACACCTCTACGAGAGTGTCATGTCTAAGGTGCCATCAAAGACATGGTCATGGTACCTCCACAACTAGTTAAGCTCAGGTACAGATCTATCATAGCATACAACAATAACAAACTAGCATGGCAAGAGAAACAAGATAGTAACTCAAGTAACATGGCAAAACATAAGCATAGCATAGCAGAGACATTTAAATAAATGTCAGAATGAATCAATAAGAATGACAATCATGCAATGAAAGTCATGAGTCAAATAAGGGAATCATATCAGGCATAGGATCTCAAAGGTTCATAATCAAAGGTTCGAAATCAAATGGTTCATAGCAAGGTTCAATTCAAAGGTTTCTATCAAATGTTCATTTAAGAAATCTTTTAATAATGGTTTTCATAAAATGATCTTTAAAAACGGTTTTCATAAAGGTAGTCTTTAAAAGTAGTTTTCATAAAAGTTAGCAAGATTCTATATAAAAATGGTAGCGCATCATGCTCATAACATCGTTTTAAAAATAGTTTTTCTCAAAACATTTCCATGATACAATTAAGAAAGGTTTTCACATCCAGTTACAATATTAAATGAACCTTCCAAGCATCAAGTGATTCGAATACTCATGTCATAGGGTAACGAATGAATTATGTCAAGTATCATATCACAAGGGTCATAATGAACGAATGTCAAATAGACAATCATAACAACGAAGCATATCAAACGAATGAATCAAAGTACAGGGGATCATAGCAATGGCTTAAGGGAATCTTATAACGAATCAAAGATCATGAATCAAAGAGTCATGGGGATGAAAACACCCTTACTGAAAAAGGGTAGAATATCTGTACCTTAGACCACAAGTGAAAACACAACTAGAAACGAAAAGATCGGAAGTAAACTCCATCTTCAGCGAATCTACACGAATTTATGATCGTCTGATTAATAACTTATTTTAAATCAGATTACTTATTTTAGTCGACTCTTCCATTTTAAGTAATCTTCTATTTTAGGCAGGTTTCCCGAATTAGTAAGTTTCCATAATTAGTAGGTTTTCATATTTAGAAACATTAGTCATAAATATTCAAGTTTATCCCTTAATCAATTTGAGGTAGCAATGTGACTATATTAATAGTTTAAGGTTCATAACGTAGCTTTCATAAACGTTAGGGTTCATTATGCAAATACAATAAGTTTAGGGATTATAGTGTCATTATGGTAAGATTAGGGTATGAAATGTAATTATCATAAAGTTATATGATTTCACAAGTTAAGCCTTTTAGTTTAGAAAAATGACAATTTAAACCCTTTTGAACCTTCAACAGTTTATATATATGAACTGGTCACGTTTTGACAAATTTATGAATCACATTAGAACTCAGAAATAAAATCCACAAAATTTCACACACGTACTTTAATGTCTATAGAACTCACACAAATTTTCCCAGAATTTATTAGCTAGCATAACTATAGTCTAAAAATTTCCACAACTTAACTCGTCCAGATTTCTGATCAGATTATACATATGAAAAGTTTGTATTTATTTACCCCATCAAAATAATTCAGAAAAATCTACAAAATTTCCAGTAATTACTAATCATACGAAATATGAATCCCACCAATTTTTATCCTCTAATTCGACATGGTTTGCAAACTAAAAATCAAAAACACGGACTGATTTTCCAGATATCCGAATTCAGTTTTGACACTTGAACTTGTAAAATCAGAAAATGTATCTTCCCGACCTCTAAAAATTACAAGGCTTATATATTTAGAAAGCTCTTTTCCTGAACTTGATTTTAGACCCAAGAATCACTCAAAAATACATTGGTATCATCAAGATAGACCCCTTTCAATTCGACATAAATTTCTATCAGCAAACTAGGGCTTATTATTTCATGTGATCGGTTAGGTTTATTCATTCCAATGGTTAATCTCTTGATACAAACGATTATGAATGAGACCAAAACAGATTTAGGTCGACTTATATGTGGTTTTAACATGTACTAAACAATCGAAACATAATAATCTCAACAGATCGAATCATAGGGTTTATTTTAGAATCATTATTCTATGTAACCATGTTATTATCTTATGTAGCTTTGTTCTATATTTTATGTGCATATAGATCGACACGAATAACAAAGAAAACGCAACAAGAATCAAATAAGAAAGTGATATTGAACAAGGATGATACAATTACCCTTGATGCGTGATCAAAGGAGAAGCAAGAAACAAGATTGAACACCACAACTTCCCAGCCGAAACCCTAGCCAAGATCTCTTCGAAAAGCCTCCAAAACCCACGATCAAAACCACCACTTTGAAGCTGTTGGAAACCACGACCAAACCACCAAGAAGGCCACAAGAATCACCTTTTTCTGTTGTGTTTATGATCGAACAGGAGGAGAGAACAATGTAGCAGCCGTGCTTGTTTATTAGGGTTTTAAAAAAAATAAAACCTTCGGTATAAAAGAAATTTAGGAACCGAATATTTGAGAGGGGGAATGGGCCAACGTTTGTCAAGTGAACTTCAAGAATTAAGGCCCAAGGACTAGTACTTGTGTGACAAAGAATTTGGCCCAAGGAACATAAAAAGAAAACGTGTAAATGGCTTTTTGTAGAAGCTTGTGTATGTTGAAGTTATGTATTATCTTAATTATGTCATAGCTTAAACTTTTACACAAAAATCTTATTAGTGTTTTAGGGATTTAATAACTTAGGTTCTTGATTTCATAATGTTCTTATAGATTCAAGGTTAGAGGGGCAAATTAGGAATTTCAGATGTTTAAATTTTTAGGGTTTTACACCGGGCCTAATGATTTCATAATGTTCTTAAAGAGAACTACAAAATATTGGCAAATTAGGAATTTCAAATGCGCCATTAGCCACTACGACCTCTCATCCACCGCACACAAAGGTGCCTTTTAGGGTTGGTTCGGTGGTGCAGACCACCTAACGTGGTGCACTACCTTTTTTCTAATGAGTGTGTGGGGTATATCATAGGGTATATATGTCATATAAAGTGAGATACTTTTATGTATTTTGTTGAGTGATTACAACTACGGCTGTCAGGTGATGGGTTAAACTAATGTGCCGATGAGGTGGAGATGATGGAAATATGACCGTTAGACACAGCTTAAGATTAAAATATAAGTAAATAGACTTCAAAGTAAGCCAAAAAATATTAATCATGTTTTGACCATTTCAAAGTATAAAGTATTTTCTTAAAAACGAAAAATACTTAAACACGTTTTTTTTTTAAACTTTTTTATGTCTAAAATTAACAAGCTTTTCAACTAGCTTTTTGGATACCTTAAAGTTGCAAACTTTCATCTATACCTTATCTCAAATTCATATAAAGTTTCAAGCTTTTCAAGTTTAGTCCAAGATTATGTAAAGTATGTGTAAAATCAGTCATATGTGGTTTTTTAAGTTTCAAGCTTTTCAAGTTTAGTCCAAGATTATGAAAAACCATAGATTAGCTCATTTTACAGCGGGTATTGACGCGATGTTTGATAAAAAGGTTCTTATTATTGTTTGTAGAAGAAAAAGCTATAATTTATTATTTTATAAAAAGGTTTTGTTTAAGCTTACTTTAAGCTAACGAGGTCACGTGGTTTCTTCTTATGTTTGGTAAGTTACTTTTCTTGCTTATTTTAAGACCTATAGACTTATTTTAAGCTAACGAGGTCGATGGTTTTTCAAGTATGTGTGTTCTTGATATGTATATATACTTGAAAAACCAAAGATTAGCTCGTTTTACACTGGGTATAACTTTATAGTGGCTACATATTTGTTCATTCCAATTAGTAGCTAAGCAATGGCTCATCTTATTCCCAATATTTTGTAGTGGAGTATACTTGATCAACTTTATGAGAGCTATGCTCATTTTTGCAATATTTTAATATGTTAACAAAACAAACAAGGGAATTGATATTTACATATGCGATTTTACTTTGCGCACATAAAATTACATGGGGTATTTTTGTCCTTATTCATTATTGGTTGGGGTGTATTGGTATGAATCTATGACTTTAAAAGTCATTAATGTTGTTTGGTTGGTTATGAGGCCCACCACAATGATTGAGGATACCAAAATGTGAAGGTTTCCTCATATCTTATGTGTGTGGGTGGTTTCATCATACCCTCCCTTGCCATTCCACCCTATACCAACACCCATACCCATTGTGATTAATATCAACAAACCAAATGCACCCTAATCACACACAACCTTTGCAAACAAAAGTACTTGACTCTAATTAATCCTCTCCACCAATCACACCACACCTTTTTTTCCTCAATATAAACAAACAAACCCCACCCATTTTTATTTTGTTTCACTCATTTCACAGTAAAGAGAACTATCATTTACAAGTTTAGTCAACGATTATGTAAAGTATGTGTAAAATCATGGTTTTTCAAATATGTGTTTTGTTCTTGACATGTATACATACTTGAAAACCATAGATTAGCTCATTACACTGAGTATTGACGAGATGTTTGATGAAATGTATTCTTATAATTGTTTGTAGAAGAAAAAGCAAGAATTTATTTTTAGGTTGATGATTTTTTTAGATTTTTCCGTAAATGATGTTTAGATAATGGTGAGATTTGTACATGTTATTGTGAGCTGTATTTTAACCAAACTTATTTATCCTCAACCCAAAACATGTTTAACTTTGTATTGAATTCGTATCGTTTATCGTGTCGTGTCAAAAATTGCCACATCTACTTTAAATCACACAAAAAACACACTTTAAATAGCATAAGAAAACACCCTTACTTTTTTGGTCCTTCATCTTATTTAAATTTACACTTTTACCCCGTCAACTTTCATTTTAAAAACAAAAAAATCTCAATCCTAAATCACATGAAAAACATTTTCACTATCTCTATTTGTGTTCTTGTTTACATCTCACCTCCCCATAACTTGTTTCGACGTGATTAAGTATTGTTGTTGTATGTTGTAATGTTCATTATCCTTTATCTTATCACAATTTTACACTTTTAACCCTTCAACTTATATAAAATTAATTAAAGCATCCTAAATCAAATACGATCTATAATTAAAAACATCCACTATACCAATCAATTCACGGGGTTTTAATTTAGTTAAGAGTTAACTACATTTTTGATCGTTGTGGTTTGTTGAGTATTTCACTTTTGGTTTAATTTTTCAAAAAAAATTCGAATTCAGAAAATTAAACAGGCACAGTTAGTTTGACTAGGTTGACCGTTAATTAAGAGGGTACTTACATACTAACAAAATATAACAAAATACAGTAACGAGACGGGTTTTTGGTTGCTGACCTTTTGGCTTATTTTGGGTAAGCTCATGTCAAAATGTTTGGATGTATTTGTATTTTCCTAATTATCAATGTGAGTTTTTGAACAACTATGTTCATTTTTGCAACAAATGAACTTATTACAGCCGCCACCACCACTTTTGTGAAACAACGAGATGGAAGTACCCGCCGCGTTGCGGCGGGACTTTTGGGTTTACATTTACGCAAGGATGAGTGTTTTGTGTATCGCACAATCGTTAGCAGTTGTTGGTTGTAAGTAGATTTTAAGGACAACATTTGGAATAGATATGGTTATAATTTTTTTTTTTTTTTTTTTTTTTTTTAGTTATATCGATTTTGTTGTGGTTTTTTTTCCTTGTATTTTATGACCTTTAGTTTGTCTTTGTTTTTATCTTGTGTCTTGGACTTTAGCTTCTTCTATTTTTTGGGACAAAGATTATTTATAAATTCAATTTTTTTTTTTTTCGTGTTTTTTTTTTTTTTTTTTTTTTTTTTTTTTTTTTTCCCTGCTGCTATTTGTGGCTTTAGGAAACGCGTCATGTTCCGTTCTATCTCTTCCGTGATCAGATAATTAATACGTCTTTTAATGTTTTCGTTTTTTGTACTTCCATTGGAATTGTATTATTACGATAAAGTCCATGATTGCTTCAACTTTCTTAACATCCAGGAGAAACTATTCCTGTACATAACACATGTATACACCAAAACTTTATTTGTTCAAAACTTTAAAACATGATTCAAACATGAAGGTTGCCAAGTGTGGGTCTAAATGATTCAGAGTTTTCATCAACACAGTTACTTTCTAAAACAAAAGGAGGTATGTTGAAGTGCCTTTCAAGATTTTCAAGTTGCGTAAAATTATCAGAAACATAGTCGGTTTCATGAAAATGAAACGTAGCATCCGCATTATCGTAACCGATAGGATTAACATTTGGGAAACAAACCTGTGCAAAAATAATTGGAGGAGTTCAGTCGTTAACATTGCAGATAAAAAAACATAAATTGACCAACATGTTATGTTAATAACGTTCGAACATTATCGTTCGTTTCTGCAGGATTCGTATCATACAACTGAACATCTATAAATTTAGATTCAACGGTTTCTTGGCTAGACATGTACCCTTCCTGAGGTTTAAAAAAAAGAGGATGTTTCAAAAAGTAAGTGAAACAATGTTACATATTAAGGAATAACACAGGCCTTTTTTTTTTGAAAACTCACCAAATCGTATCGTTCGACGTCGCACGGGTCGAACCCTTCGGTAGGAGGGTAATCGCTGTAATAACACGTCCTTTGAGGCAATATAAGCGTCACTGGTTCATACGACATGTTAAATATGAAAACGTACAGTCTGTTGGTGTTGACGTTTTATCAAGTTTTTGATCAACGTTTTGAATTAAGGAACCCTCCTGTCAAGAACAAAGGAATAACGTAAGATATGACGGTATGCACGTTCTAACGTGTTGTATGTTTGTAGAAAATTTTATTTGGAGATGGGGAGGAACTGTTTGCGATTCGAAAACTTTTTTCCGTCTTCTGTTACTGTTGCTTGCCGGACTGCCTTGCTGGGCTGTTAAATGCTATTTTGTGAGACATAGATGTCGTGTTTTATTGAATTTATGTCTCATAAAATAGCGTCTAACAGCTCAGGAAGATTGTAATATTTTTTCTCCAATAGTTGCTGCTACCTGTGATGTTTGCAGCCTACACACAACATGTAAGGAAGAATTCGAAATGAGGATTGGATACTACGTACTACTGTTATTGCTATTTTATACTAACCTTAGAATTTAGACGTATAAATTATGTAACAAAAATATACCTCGTTAGCTGATGACCACGTTGATAAGGGGTGAATTGTGGCCGGCTATGCGCTAAAAGTGAAGTGAAGAACACTGACGTTTAGTATGTGTTTTTTTGGGTCATTGAATGTGTTTTACGCCTAGGGGGTTGCTATGGTATTTATCAGATGGTGGATACATGCATGCCATGAGGGAGAGATTGAGATAGATCTGAAATGTGTGGGAGAGATAAACCTTTTTTGTTAGATCTGATATTCATAAGAGTTATCTGCTTTTGGTTTGATGAGTCAGTGATATTTGAGAAAGAAGAAAGCCACGTATCAGGGGAATGAGGGAAAGAGAAACACGTATGGATGAGGGAAAGAGTTATCTGTTTTTGGTTACTTTTTCGAATATTTTATGCAACATATCAGGATACTGATTCTTATTGTAATGAGCTTGTAATATTATAATGTAACTCAGGATACTGTTTAATATTATTTTAATAACCTGGCAATATTTTAATGCAACGGTTTATTCTTATTTTAATCAGTTACTACTACTTTAACGCAAAAAACGGCCCGGGCTCCATTTTTTTCGAATATTTAATAGCTTTTCGGTCTCTGTGCCGTCGAGAATTGAGTATATATAGAGAATTTGTAACAACCACCACAATCTCCGGCAGCCACCACCACCAAATACCAACCCTTTAATAAATTCCCTCAATTTAGAAAAAATCTCCAAATTTTATAAAAATAAAAACCCCTAACCCTCTAATTTGAAGAAATGAGAGATTTGGTGAGACGGGTTTTTGGTTGGTGCCCTTGTGGCTTATTTTGGGTAAGCTCATGTCAAAGTGTTTGGATGTATTTGTATAATCAATGTGAATTTTTGAACATCTATGTTCATTTTTGCAACAAATTAATGTGTCAATTAACATTCATGCCAAAGAAAAAAAAAATGAAGTTATTACACATAAATATTTCTTTTGTAGTTGCCAAGGTGGCAATCCCATCAAAACAAAAACAGTTGACTCTAATTAATCTCCACCCGGTCAGAATCAACGTCCCACATTTCTAATCCTCTCCACCCCTTTTTTCGAAAGTATGTGTAAAATATGTGTAAAATCAGTCAATCGATGGTGAGCTTAGATTTATTAGCTTTAATTGTTAACTGATTGATTTTTCGGGTTTTGGTTTTCGATATTTTGCTAAGCCTATGAATGTTTTTTAAGATTTGAATTGTTTTTATATGGATTTAAGACTGCTTTTGATGTTTACTTCTTGTTAGTATTTGGCTACCCTCGTTGGATGCGTATCTTGTGTGTGTAAATGGGGTGAATTTTGGTGTTTTGGGAAAATGTGGTATGAATTTAGGATATGAACCGGGTTTAGCTTTGATTGTTGAGTTATGATGTTTAGGTTTTTGGTTTCTGTTGGTCAGTTGGTAGGATAATGATTTGAGATTGCTTTTGATGTTTGTGGCTTGTTAGTATTTGACAATAAGTGACGGTGCAACTATCCTGGTTTAATACCCGTTTAGTCCGCTCAAATGATGTGAATTTAGATGCTTTAAACATTAATTATGTCTCTAGAAAAGAATGATATCTACGGTGCGTGTTTGTATAAAGATTCATGTTTGTATGCGTGTTTATACAAATTAAGCTAATATATATGTGTGTGTTTGTGATCCGAGTTTTACTACTCTGTGTAGGCTTATTTTAAGAGGTTAATAAGTTATTGTATAAAAAAAGTTAAAAAAGCTTATTGAAGGTGTTTGGGTAAGCTTATGTCAAAGTGCGTTATACATTGGGATGTATTTCTCTTTTCCCTAATTATCATGTGTAAAGCAGCGTGACTTTGTGAGAGGGATACCTGTCATGGGAATATGGGATTTAGGGGGTGTTTTGGTAAGCTTGTTTAAAGAACTTGCACGCTAGGTAAGCTTATGCCAAAGTGCTTATTAGTTATTTGGGGGAATAAGGGGTAATAATAACTGGATAAGTTAAGCATATGGTTATCCATATACAGTACGTCTTAGTATCTTTTAGGCATGATTAAAGCTAATATAATGTGTGTTGCCTTGTTCTGCATCAAGATAAGAACCACATCATTAGTTTTTCTGGTGTACACTCATATACAGTACGTCTTAGTATCTTTTAGGCATGATTGAAGCTAATATAATGTGCGTTGCCTTGTTCTGCATCAAGATAAGTACGGATTTTCGGGCTTGACAATTTTACTCGGTGAAACTTTGAACTTAGGGGATTTGTTTAAGTTTATTTTGGGCTTATGATATCATTTGATATCTCATAAGCTCATCTGTATCCGTCTTTTTTCTAGCTTGTGAGCTTATCTTCCATTTTTAAGTCATAATAAGCTCACAAGTCTGAAAATAAGCCGGAAAATATGGGCGTATGAGATTTAAGCATATAGTCAAGTAAAACTAAAATTAGCTTAAACAAACATCCCCTTATCTAGCCCCAGCTTAGTTTCTATTTGTTTGAGCTCCAAAATACACCCTAAAGCTTTACGTTTTTTTTAAAGACTTTACATACTTGTGCATAAAATTTGTTCTCTTGTGAGTTTATACAGGGACCTATAAATTTATTTTCATCATCTTTTCTCTGACGTCACAAAAAAGTATGGAATTGTATTCTTTGGTATTAATTTGTGGTGATTATGATTTCGGTGGTCGTAGAGAAGACGACTGGACCTGTCCAAGCTGTGGGAATTTCAACTTTTCTTTTCGGACAACTTGCAATATGCGCAACTGTACACAGCCAAGACCAGCTGATCATAACTCAGTAAGTTACACTATCCGTTTATTACACATATCGCATTAGCTGTCGGTAATGGCTTTAAGAAAATAGGCGTTTACAGGACCAGTCTCTCACTCTTGTTCCTCTAGTTGAGTTCCAACAGATTTCAGAAACTGATTGCTCTTGGTAGTTTTGGTAACGAACAATTGTATTTATACTAGATTTTAGTTCTACGATGAGTAAAATTAAGTTTAAGTTATTTGGTTATCATATATTCTTTTGCTGATGTGTATTTTGTCCTATAGTTATCTTTATTAATTAGTCTTTCAACGAAATGTTTGTTTTACAGAAATCTGCTCCAAGGCAAATGCCGACCCCACAAGGCTACTCCTCGTCTTCTTCTTATGTGGGTTCCGGTGCACCCTCTTCAATGTATATGGGCGTAACACCTTATGATGGTTCTGCTTATCGTTACAACTACAACAGCCGTCTGCCTGGAGGGAACCCTTATCGTCCTCTGCAACTCTCTGCCACACCTGCTTATTCAGGTGGGCCCATGATAGGAACTGGTATGTGTTTTTTGGTTGATTTTGGCCATTTTATTGTTTAGCGTGTGTTGTTTAGAAGTTATGGTGTTCTGATACTTATTTTGTTCAATAATCTTATTCGGTTTGTTTGGGTCAACCCGGATGCTAAATAGGGTTGGGTATCAGGTTAGATATTTTTGGCTAACTCGGGTTCGGGTCGACCCGTTTGACCTGAATACGTTTTTTTTTTTTATTATTATTATCATTATTATTAAAATTATCTATCTAAATTAGAACAAATAAGCAATTTTATGACCATTTTACTCATATTCAAACCCGAGTTCAAATAGGGTTGGGTTCGGGTATGATATTTTTAGCCTCGACCCAACTTGACCCGATCCGATTAACACCGCTACCTGCTACTATGTGACATCTTGCTGAAACTGGAATTACATCTTTTCTGCAGGTGCATTGTATGGTTTGCCTCAACAGATGGAACAATTCGGTTTGCGGTTGCCCATTGCTTAGGCTGCCATGGTATGTCGGAATTTTGTTATATCAATCAACTAATTGCAACGAGTAAATTTGATTATTCGTTCACCTACTCCCTATGTTAACATGTATATAAACATGTGATGCTATATTGATGGATCATTTGGTTTTTAAATTTTTATAGGGACCACGGACTGGATTCTTTCCAGAAGAGCCATCTCAAAAGAAAGGTATGTTATATCTAACTTATTCATATACTGCTACGCAGACTAGCAGGTGATTGTAATTTATGATCCGTTTTTCATTGTTTCACTTGCTTCTTACAGATGGAACATGAGAAAATGACTGGGAATGCCCAAAATGTGGAAATGTCAATTTCTCCTTCAGAACAGTCTGTAACATGAGGAAATGCAACACACCTAAACCAGGATCTCAGGTCTGAGACGCCATCTTTATACCAGCTCTATTTTTGACACATTGAAGCTTTTTTAGCTATGTTTAATATTACGTGTCATTCTAATTTATTTTTATGTCACTAATATGCAGGTTGCAAAGCCAGCCAAGAGTTCCAGTAAGTACTTCATGTATATATATTTGGTTACTTGTTAGTGACGTTTGAGTCTGAATCTCATATATGTATCGTATTTTGTTTTAGAAGCGGATATGCCAGAAGGGAGCTGGAAGTGTGACAAATGTAACAACATAAACTATCCTTTTAGGACCAAATGTAACCGACAGAACTGTGGTGCAGATAAACCATTAGAATCCCAGAATTCCCCTACAGAAGAAGAAAACAAATAGGTTGTATTAATATGATTTGAAGTCAATTGCCTATCTTAAATAGGTGTCATTTGTTTGTGTTTTCTTGTTGGACCAGGATGAGATCCTGCAACAATTGACTAGTCTTGAATTCATCAGCAGGCCCCATTTATGGTTTCTACTTTTTTACTTGGCAGTCTTTTAAAATAGATTGGAGTACTCACTCCCAAGTAGGCGACTTTCTTTTTGCTATTTATCGACTAATGCTGATACTATGAGAGTGCAAAACTGGTAAATCCATTTGGTTCAGTGCGTATGTGTTTTGGTATAGTCCAGTGAACCATGCTCATTTAGGCCATACACGAGTCTTTAACGAGTAGTCTAAAGTTTGTGGTAAATTCATGGCATGGTCTTGTTTTTGAATGGATTACAGTCCTATACACCCAAAACACATGAACGAACCCTGACCGGGTGTGGTATAACTTTTCTTATATGCAACTAGTTTTAGCATGTATTTGGTTGTATACGAATGAATCTTTTCCCATGTTTGCAACATTTTCCACTATAACAACAAAAAAATGAAGTGGAAAAATGGACGGTAGAAATATGTATAGTAAGAAACTAAAACAAACTGATTTCATTATTCACAATGATGAACCAACAGTAAGAAATCCATATATTCTTGAGTGTCTCGTTTCAACCACTATTAAAAGTGATACATTTCAGCCTGATCCTGTTTTGATCTGTTTCCCAACCCGTCCATGTTTCCATACATTATGTTGTACAAACCTTTTTGGTGTACGATATCATACGGCAAAATGACTATATTAATGGGTCCTATGTGGTAAAAATGAATACGTAATGCATATAAGCTCCTAAATTGTTTTATTCCAAAAACCAAAACAATACTTTTGTAATCATATTTAGCACGATAACATCTATACGGGATCAACGACACAATAATTGAAATGACACAATAAATACATGAAAAGACAATAAATTAAATGATAAAATAAATAAACAATTAAACAAATACATAAAAGGACAAAAAATATAAAATAAATAAAAAATTAAAAAACAAAAAAGTAAAGAATTAAAAAATACATGAAAAGACAAAAATATACTTAAACAAATACATAAAAGGAAAAAAAATAACAAATCTACACTAGGACAAATTTGTCTTTTCTTTGCACTTTATGAACAGTGAACTATTTTAAGAAAAATTATTTATATGCCTAAAACCTAGACCTAAAATTAGACCTAAATATGTGATTGGTGTATTTTAAAATTTAATTGGTGAAAAATGATGAAAGAGAAAAGGTGAATGATACTTGTCAAAAAATGAATGATATATGTTTATTAGTATGTATCATTGTTAAGAGCACAGGGTACCCTTGGCTGATGGCTCAAGCCATGGCCACCAGCCAACCATGGCCGACGGCGCACGGTACCGCCGGTCGCGTCATGGTGGCTGGCGCCGTAGCCACCAGCCCACGCCATAGATCTTTTCCTTTTTTTTTTTTTTTTTTTTTTTTGTATGTTTTTTGCAGGTATTAGAGTTGAAGGAAGAAGACGAAGTTGAAGTTTGGAGTATATTTTGTTTTCTGCTTTATATTGAACGTTGGGACTTGGGAGTATATTTTGGAAAGGAAGCAAAGAAGTAGTTGGATATATGTGGTAAAATGCAAAGCCACGTAATAGGTGTTTTTTTTTTTTTTTTTTTTTTTTTTTTTTTTTTTTTTTTTTTGAACTTTGGGAGTATATTTTCGACAAGACCTTGTGGAGCATGTATGGAACCTTAATTACTAGGTTTTTATCTATTATGTTTATGTATTAGGTTTTTTTTATGCATTTTGTTTTTTTAATGTAATGTGTGTTTTTTTTTTTAATGTAATGTGTGTTTTTTTTTAATGTAATGAAGTTTATTTTATGTAAAAAACAAAAACAAAAAAATGGACGACGGCACCACATTTTCTGGTGCCATGGGTACAGCCCAGAATGTGGTGCCTTGAGATTTGTGGTGCCATAGAGATTTTTGCTGACGTGGAAAGGAATTTTGAGCCATGGCTCCAGGGTACCCACTGCTCTAAGTCTAAATATCATAACTCATATTTGAAAGATATTCACACTTAAGAATGTGAATAATTGTTTCAAAATCATCACACTTAAAAATTATGAAACGGTTTAGTTAGACCTTACCTTTCATTTCAATCCGGTACAACAAGCTAAAGTGACCTTTACGCTTCGTCCCCGGTGCTCTTTATTTTTTGTTCGGTGAGCAGATCCTTCAATCTTACACTTAAAAGTGTGAAGAATTATTTAAAAATCAAAATTATCATATTTAAATGTGAGAAAATTATTTCAAAGTCAAAATCATCGCACTTAAAAGTGCGAACAATTGTTTAAAAATCCTCAAAAGTGTGAAAAATATTCATAAATCTTCCCACATAAAAGAGCAAAATATTTGCTACACCAAATTTGTTCACCCGCATATTAGTGTGAACTTTTTTATTCTTCTCACTTTAAAGTGTGTAAACATACTTAATAAGTGCGAGTATGCTACTATTTTGTAGTAGTGCTACCCTCGTGTGTCAAGCATGTGACAAAAGATAACGATCTCATATTAACATCGTTTGGAAATTGGACCAACGACGAGCAATTTTGGCAACGAAATGGAGCAACGGTGAAACTTTTTGGGTTCAGTCAAAAAGTGAAACACTTAGGGTGCGTTTGGTTCGCAAGTGGGATTGGAATTGGATTTGGATTTGGGAAAGGTTTGAAAGATTTGGGGAAAAAGTATGAGAGAGAAAATATATTATTATATATATTATTATATATAATTTATTAATTTTATATTATATTTGTAAGAAAAAGACAAATAAAATAGGGGGAAAAAAATGAAACATGTGAGTATGTAAATTATGTGGGCCCTAAATTGAGCTTGGAATCGGCTGAAAGATACGAAAATTGAGTGGAATCATGTTTTGATGGTATGGCCCACTATCATTCCTTTCCCTTCTTTACCAAACAATTGATTAGGGGGGAGGGAGTGGATGCGGTTTGAGGGTCGGTGCCGGGCGGTGCCGGACGGGCACACCGCCGCCGGTAGCCGGCGCCGAATGGAATGCAAAAAATTTGGCTAACTTCACCGAATGAATCAAATGGATTGTGAACGTTTTGCAACGGTAAAAAGTCTGCAAATATGAACGTTGGCTAAAAAAAAAAAAAAAAAAATTTCCCTTTTTTCAACCCCAATATTCACTATATAAATACCTCATTATCTCAATAAAAACTCAACACAAATCATACATCAAAAAAAAAAAACTACACCAAATTATGGATCAAAGAGGTGGTAAGAAAACAACCTCCAAAAAACAAACTCGATCTCACCCGAATCGCCCGGTTTATCCACCACCGCAACAAACTACATATCCAAACCTATTCTCTCAACAATTTTCACAACAATTTTCTACATCATCTCCCAACCAATTCTCCCAACCATCATCCCCTTACATTCCACAACCCACATCTCCACTTCCTTATTTTCCGTATAATTTTAGCACCAACCCTCCGCCAATGAATCCTCAAAACTACAACATCAATACGACGTCCGAGTGGTCTCCGTGGGACGAACCTCAAGCCGATGTTGTACCCGAAACGCAACCATTACCCGGTATACATACTTACTTTTATTTAATTTTATACATTTTTTGTTTACTTACTTTTATTTAATTTTATACACTTTTGTTTACTTACTTTTATTTAATTTTATACACTTTTGTTTACTTACGTTTGTTTATTTTTTTTGTAGAAGATGAAGACGATGAAGACGATGACATTCAAGAAGTTGATGTGCGAGGAAAGAAAAAGGCTACCACAAAGGCAAAGCGTGAGCATTGGACCCCCGACCAAGAGGTGGCGTTGGCAAAGGCTTGGATTCAAATCTCCGAATGTAAAAGATTCGGGAATGAGCAAAATAGGGAAGGTTTTTGGAAGCGGGTTCTTGAGCATTACGCTACAACTCTGGGAGGTACTACACGAACCGTTCATGGTTTGACAACGAAGTGGAAAGCAATGAACTACGCCATGGGTATATTTAACGGCGCCTACATCCAAGCGGTATAATTTTATATTTTTTTAAATTATATACTTTTTAGAATTATATACTTTTTTTGAATTATATACTTTTTAGAATTATATACTTTTTTTGAATTATATACTTTTTAGAATTATATACTATTTAGATTATCGTACACTTTTTTTTTATGGAATTGTGTAGGATCGTGTTAGGGCTAGTGGGTGTAGCGAAGTGGACGTCATGAAAGTCGCCCTTAAGGATTACAACACCCGAACAAAAGGTAAAGATTTTGGTCATCTTCCGGCATGGGAGATTGTGAAGGATCATGATAAATGGAAAGAGCAAGAGTGTTTTCAAGATATTCCCGGCATGGGTTGTGTTGGTAGCGGTTCATCGAAGAGGAAGTCGGGGGAGTATGAATCTGGTAGCAATGAGAACTTCATTCCCGACATGAATGAAGACCCCTCCCCTCCAATTGAATCAAGAAAGGCGAAAAAGAAGCAAGCGGCGTCCTCTTCGTCGGTCCATGATGTGGGCGAAGACATTAGCGCATACGCAAAAAGAAAGACAAAATATTTGGACATCAAAGAAGAGAAGGATCAATTGGCGGCAAGTTTTTGGGCTACACAACTTGACGCGACAAAGTCAAAGATTCGCCAACGGGATTTGAAGTTTTACACCAAGCCGCACAATCACATAACCGATCCCGCTATGTTGGAACTACTCCTAGACGAAAAACGTCAAGTTGCCGCAAAATGGGGATGGCCATGTAACTTTTAAATTGTAGTTTCGTTTTCAATTAATGTTTCGTTTTAAGTATTGTAGGATTTTTTTTTTTTTTTAAGTTGTGTTTTTTTTTTAAGTATTGTAACATGTACTCTTTTTAATTTTAAGTTGTGTTTTTTTTTTAAGTATTGTAGGATTTTATTTTTTTTTAATTTTTAATGAAATGATATGTGTTTTATTTTTAAATAGTTTATGTATTAAAAATGAATGAAAAAAAAATGTGATGTGGAAAATGTGGGATTTGGGGTTGTTTGGGGACCATTGCCACCATTTTGGGGAGGTTTGGGGAAGGATTGGGGTGAAATGAGTTGGAGGGTTTTTATTGGATGATGATGAGGTGGCAATTTGGGGAAGTTTGAGAGTTTGGGGACCATTCCCTCCCCCCTTATAACATCGAAAGTATTACTTGAATCCCAAAGTGTCCAACCAAACGGGCCCTTACTTTCATATTAACAAAATACAGTAACTAAAACACCCAACCCTTCAACCACCACCATCTCCTACAGCCACCACCACCAAACACCAACGTAACAGTAACCCTTTAGTAAATTCCCTCAATTTAAACAAAATCCACAAATTTTTTTTATAAAAATTAAAAAATCCCAAACCCTCTACTTTGAAGAAATGAGAGATTGGTGGAGTTGAAGATGATTAAATGCGTGTGATGTTGGAAACCGTTATTAGGTGAGGACTTTTGTTTATTACATTGGGATGATGACTTTTTTTGGACTATTATGTGTTATAGTAGTCTGATCATATGGGATTTGGGGGTGTTTGGTTAAGCTTATATAAAGAACTTATATAGGATGCCAAAGTGCTTATTAGTTATTTGGGGGAATAAGGTGTTTTTCAATGATGAATAAATGCATAAGCATAAGGTTATCCTGATACATTACATCATCTTAGTATCATTTGGGCATGATTGAAGCCAATATAATATAATGTATGTAGCCTTGTTATCGTATCATAATTATTTAGAGCAATTTGATTTTGTGTGAGAGATAGCTGTCATTGGGATTTAGGGGGTGTTTCGGTGAGCTTATTTAAAGAGCTTAATAGTTTATTGTGTTTTAGTTAAGCTAAAAAGCTTATTGAATTTTTGCTTATTTTAAAGGGCTTATGTGTTTTTGAGGGGAGGATTAAGCTAATAAGCTGATTCCATTAGTTTGGGGTATTTCAAGAATGCATAAGTTTTATTAACCCTTAGCTTACCTAAACGTCCCCCTAGTATATTGTGGGCATGATTGAAGGCAAATACTGTATGTTATTTTGCTTGTAGTGAGTTATCGGCCTAGGCAGGGAGTACTCATAGTCTTAGATAGGGTTTCGAAGATATGTGTAAGAGTATGACATGTTTATAGGACTATATAAATGTTCATGGACCCTATAAGTATATGTTTAGAAACTTTAACACACTTGTTAAAATACATCAAGCCGAGTTTTTTTACGAGTTAGCACCGAGCTGACCAACTTGTGACCAAATTGAATCTTTTGGCCGATTCTGCTCAACTCGCCCTGGTCACTGGCCTTGTAGCTAGTAATCGTGGATCACTTTGTGATCCGAGTTTTACTACTCTGTGTAGGCTTATTTTAAGAGGTTAATAAGTTGTTTAGGTATAAAAAAAGTTAAAAAGCTTATTGAAGGTGTTTGGGTAAGCTTATGTCAAAGTGCGTTATACATTGGAATGTATTTTTTTTTCCTAATTATCATGTGTAAAGCAGCGTGCATTTGTGAGAGGGATACCTGTCATGGGAATATGGGATTTAGGGGGTGTTTGGGTAAGCTTGTATAAAGAACTTACAGGCTGAATAAGCTTATGCCAAAGTGCTTATTAGTTATTTGGGGGAATAAGGGGTTTTTCGATAATGAATAAATGGATAAGTTAAGCCTATGGTTATCCATATACAGTACGTCTTAGTATCTTTTAGGCATGATTGAAGCTAATATAATGTACGTTGCCTTGTTCTGCATCAAGATAAGAACCACATATCTAAAGACTTTATCTTTCTGAAGTTTGGTTATAAAGTTGCAAGGTTCATTAGTTTTTTTGGTGTACACTCTACTTATATCCTATCTTAAGTTCCGCACCTCATTTGTAATCAGGCTCATGTATCTTGTTTGAGTGTTAATGTTTTGAGGAGTCATTCATTTTCAGTTTCTTTAATAACAGTAAGTTTACTACGTTTCAGGATTAGATGTTCTTGCAAGTGCAAAACGAGTTGAAGGATCATTTAAAGTTCCCAGACCAAAAGTTTCTTCTATGATGGCATCTATAGACGAAGATGTCATAATTTACTCATATTAGTGTTACATCAATCGGTCTATTGGAGGTTTCTCAGGTGAAATGTTGAAGTCAGGGGGGTTGGTTTAAGCTTATTTTTGGGCTTATGATCTTATTTGGTTCGGCTTATATCTCATAAGCTCATCTTTATCCGGCTTTTTTCTACCTTATGAGCTTATTGTCAATCTTTAAGTCATAATAAGCCCACAAGTCTGAAATTAAGCTGGAAAATATGGGCGTATGAGATATCAGTAGAGTCAAATAAGCTCATAAGCCTAAAAATAAGCTTAAACAAACATCCCCTTATTTAGCCCCAGTTTAGTTTCTATTTGTTTCAGCTCCAAAGTACACCCTAAAGCTTTACGTTTTTTCTAAAGCCTTTAGATACGTGTGCATAAAATTTATTCTCTTGTGAGTTTAGACAGGGACCCATAATTTTATTTTGTATGAGATGACACAACAAAGTATGGAATTGTATTCTGCGGTATTAATTTGTGGTGATTATGATTTAGGTGGTCGTAAAGAAGATGACTGGACCTGTCTTAGCTGTGGGAATGTCAACTTTTCTTTTCGGACAACTTGCAATATGCGCAACTGTACACAGCCAAGACCAGCTGATCATAACTCAGTAAGTTACACAATCCGTTTATTACACATATCACAGTAGCTATCGTTTTTTTGGCTTTAAGAAAATAGGCGTTTTCAAGACCAGTCTCTCACTCTTGTTATGAGCTAGACATATCTACCGATTTAATTTTTGTTTGAAAGTGTGCTTTATATTCCTCTAGTTGAGTTACAACAGATTTCATAGAACCAACGCACTAAAGAAACTGATTACTCTTGGTAGTTTTGGTAACGATCAGTTGTATTTATACTAGATTTTAGTTCTACGATGAGTATAATTAAGTTTAAGTTATTTGGTTATCATATATTCTTTTGCCGATATGTATTTTTTTCCTATAGTTATCTTTATTAATTAGTCTTTCAACGAAATGTTTGTTTTACAGAAATCTGCTCCAAGGCAAATGCCGACCCCACAAGGCTACTCCTCGTCTTCTCCTTATGCAGGTTCTGGTGCACCCTCTTCAATGTATATGGGTGTAACACCTTATGCTGCTTCTCCCCTCAATGGAACATCTATGCCTCCTTATGATGGTTCCGCTACAACAACCGTCTGCCTGGAGGGAACCCTTATCGTCCTTTGCAACTCTCTATCCTTATGATGGTTCTGCTTATTCAGGTGGGCCCATGATAGGAACTGGTATGTGTTTGTTGGTTGATTTTGGCCTTTTTATTGTTTACCGTGTGTTGTTCAGAAATTCTGGTATTCTAAAACTTATCTTGTCCACTTTTTTTTTTTTTTTTTTTTTAGAACGGCAATTTTTTCACACCTGTACCACCTATCTCACAATATATCTCACAAATGCCTCCAGCGAGGCTTGAACCCACAACCTCTATCTTGTCCACTTTGAATGTAAATGAAAATGCATTATCGACTTTTATATCTCTTTATGATGATTTGCATTGCGTGCTACTTTATGACATCTTGCTGAAACCAACGTTGAACCTTTTTGCAGGCGCTTTGTATGGTTTACCTCAGCTGATGGAACAATTTGGTTTGCGATTGCCCATTGCTCAGGCTACCATGGTATGTCTGATTTTTGTTATATCAATCAACTAATTGCAACGAGTAAATTTGATTATTTGTGTTAACAACATGTGTATTCTCTCTTGGGTTCCTAAAATATAAACATGTGATGCTATATTGATGGATCATTTGGTTTTTGAATTTTTATAGGGACCACGGCCTGGATTCTTTCCAGAAGAGACATCTCAAAAGAAAGGTTTGTTATATCTAACTTATTCATATACCGCTACACAGACTAGTAGATGATTGTAATTTACGATCTGTTTTTCATTGTTTCATTTGCTTCTTACAGATGGAACACGAGAAAATGACTGGGAATGCCCAAAATGTGGAAATGTCAATTTCTCCTTCAGAACATTCTGTAACATGAGGAAATGCAACACACCTAAACCAGGATCTCAGGTCTGAGACGCCATCTTTATACCAGCTCTATTTTTGTCACATTGAAGCTTTTTAGCTATGTTTAAAACATGTCATTCTAATTTATTTCTATGGCACTAATATGCAGGTTGCAAAACCAGCCAAGAGTTCGAGTAAGTACTTCATGTATATATTTGGTTACCTATATTTGATGTTCGATTCTAAAACTTATATATATATATCTTATTTTGTTTCAGAAGCGGATATGCCAGAAGGGAGCTGGAAGCGTGACAAATGTAACAACATAAACTATCATTTTAGGACCAAATGTAACCGACAGAACTGCGGTGCAGACAAACCATTAGAATCCCAGAATTCCCCTACAGAAGAAGAAAACAATGATCAGGTCTGTATTGTTTTTGTCGAATGTTTTATTAAGTTATGTTTTTGCATGCTTACTGTCCTTATTAATGTAAAGTGGAAATACTTTCTAGTCAATTTCTGTCTTTACCTATTTACTTTATCGTTTGTTTATAATCTTGCTTTGTATTATGCTATAATGAAGCACATGGTCATCCATCTATTTTTTATTAATGTGTTTATGTATCTACTGTTCCAGTGAGTATTAGGACATGTTTAAGAAGGTCCAGAGTTGTCCAGCAGTTGCTCAGTATGGGTCTGAAAGTCAGTCATGTCGTCGTCGTCTTCATGTTGCTGCGGTTACCGAGATACTTTGCTTTGTGATTTGTGTTGTCATATTTTAGCATATAAAATTCCTGATTTGTGGTCTTTAAGAGATTTTTTACATTCACATGCATGTGTCAGTGTGTCACCCAATGAGTTGCTGGGTTAAGTCTTTTAGAGGGTGCTGTACCTTTTCAACTGTGTGTCGTCTTATTTATTAGATACTTATCATTGAGTTGTATATGGTTCCAAGTATGTTGCATGAACAAATAGGATTGTATTGATATGATTTGAAGTCAATTGCCTATCTTAAATAGGTGTCGTTTGTTTGTGCGTGCTTGTTGGACCAGGATGAGATCCTGCAACAGTTGACTAGTCTTGAATTCATCAGCAGTCCCCATTTATGGTTTCTACTTTTTTACTTGGTGGTCTTTTGAAAAAGATTGGAGTACTTACTCCCCAAGTCAGCGACTTTCATTTT
Organism: Artemisia tridentata subsp. tridentata; assembly: GCA_021014915.2. Taxonomy (NCBI): domain Eukaryota; kingdom Viridiplantae; phylum Streptophyta; class Magnoliopsida; order Asterales; family Asteraceae; genus Artemisia; species Artemisia tridentata. Next base: position 9,012,244 of record CP139506.1, on the reverse strand, counting down.
GCTATTTATCGACTAATGCTGATACTATGAGTGTGCAAAACTGGTAAATCCATTTGGTTCGGTGCCTATTTGTTTTGGTATAGTCGGTGAACCCTGCTCATTGAGGCCATACACGAGTCTTTAACGAGTAGTCTAAAGTTTGTGGTAAATTCATGGCATAGTTCTGTTTTGGAATGGATTATAGTCCTATACACCCAGAACACTTGAACAAACTCTCCCAGGGTGCGGTATAACTTTTCTAATATGTGGTTTAAGCGCGAGTGTCTGGCTAAGGTAAAGCTGACATATTTTATGCAACTGGTTATTTTCGTTGTATATGGTTAAAAGCATGTATTGTAGCCGGTGAGTGGCAAGCCGTCATTGTTTTATCCTTTTTCACTAGCGTCAACCATCAAACACAGATTAGTAGTACAATGTTGGCAAATGGTAAAGAAGTTGCATTTGAGTTTATACATTGTTTTTTAGCAACAAATTAACTTTTTTTTTTTTTCCTCCTGAAATGGTGAACTTATTAAGCAATTTACATGGAATTCAAAGCAGCCTATCATGAACATGCTCATATGGCTGATACAACTTGTCAACAAAATATAGAAAAGATACAACACACCTCTATTCAGGATTACACTGATTCTAAATTCACCATTCTTCTAGACATAGCAACTGGATGCTATCATCTAGGCAACCATGGAGAAATATCCTTCCTTGACTACATTCCACTGAACAAACACCCTGCCTAGTCTCAGTTGTAGCCCATTCAAATGAAACCAGAGGCTCTTATCCAGGACATCATCAAGAGAAGAGATCAAAACTCCTGTTCCTAGGGGTGTTATTCGGGTTGACCCGGTCGGGTTCGGGTCAACTCGGGTCAGGTTAATTCTGGTCGGGTCAACTCGGGTTCGGGTCTAGGCCGTTTAAAAATGATACAATTTTGGTGTTCAAACTTGAAATACATAAAAATTAGAAAGAAAAAAAAAATCAAACTCGAGTCACTCGGGTTGACCCGAACCCAAGTAAGATACATATATTAAACCCGAACCCGACAGATGTGATTCGATCTCGTTGTTTGCTAAGAACAAAGGTGCCATTTTCTCTAAGTCATGACTAATGCTTCTATTTCTTGATTGCCGCATTGCATTAGGGTGTTTCTGTTCTTTACCTTATATTGTAGAGGCCCACAGGTTCTTTTTCGGTAAATGTAGTGTTTTTTTGTGTATAAATTACAAACATACGTGTCGTTAAAATAATGACTTTTGCAACCCGTAACCTCTAATATTGACATTTTCTTAAGAATTATCATTTTCTTCAAAATCCTTGTCTTGGTTTTTATAAGATTTGTTTGAGACAAAAGTACAAAAAACGTACAATGGCGAAAATGGGACAAATGAATATGTATGGTGGTTTTTCATGCTAATAACTGTAATATAACTGATAAGAGCATAGATGCCCATTCGCAAAAGTACATAATGTTTGATTGAAATTAGGAATTTTGGTTTAATTCCTTTACAGTTAGGATGCTTTGAAGTTAGATGCCTCATTTGGGCTTCTGGGAATATGCATTAGGCGGAACTTTTGATGGTCCTGGCTGAAACACCTGTTGTTAGACTAACATGAATAACTGAAGTAGTATTGCTTTTTGATGTTACACTTTCTGATAATTGAACAAAGATGGTCTTTTTGTGCAATTGTCAGCGGTAGTTTCTGTTGTCTATGGGGCAAGGGGGGTCAGTGAACTTCTGCATGATGAAAAACTGCAGAAACTAGGAAATGTCAAAGTAACTATGGTACTTGATCTTTCTTCAAACTTAATTATTTTTGTTATGAAATGCAGAACACAGGGTTTTCTTGCTCTTTTCACTGGTGACACCGGAGAAATACAAGCTGAAGTGAGGGAACAGATTGATACAAAGGTTGCAGAGTAGCGAGAGGAAGGAAAGGCAGAGATCATTCCTGGTGTTCTGTTCATAAATGGAGTCCACATGCTTGATATCGAATGTTTTTCATTCCTAAACCGTGCTTTAGAAAACGACATGGCGCCAATACTTGTTGCCACCAACCGAGGAATCACAACTATTCGAGGCACAATCTACAAATCCCCCCACCGGATTCAAAGACATTCGCAAGATTCTTGATATAAGGTTTCAAGAGGAAGATGTTGACATATCTGATAATACAAAGGTTTTGTTGACAAAAATTGGGGTTGAGACTGAGACATCTCTGAGATATGCCATAAACTTGATCACATCAGCTGCATTGGCTTGCCAGAAGAGGAAAGGGAAGGTTGTGGAAATGGAAGATGTGACCTGAGTTTATGAGCTGTTTTGGGATGTGAAAAGATCTACATAGTACTTGATGGAGTATCAAAGCCAGTACATGTTCAATGAAGCAGCAACAGGGGAGGAAGATGAATCCAACATGATCGTTTGACAATGTGCTTGTAATTCCTTTTTATTAGTTTCAGTTTCATGTCTGGTTGTTTTTTGAGCCTATTTATGGTGTGAATTTACAATGTAGAACAGTAGAAACAGCTAATCATGTCTGATGGCCACATGAAGAATGTGCTACTTTTTCATCCAGTTAGCGATTGTTGGTCTATGTCTAATCGTTGAGTTGTGTGCGAGATGATTTTTCGAGTGTGAATGTGTGACCAAAACAACTTATATAATATCACGCATGCTTATAGCAAAAACCAAAACATTGCTTTTGTAATCATATCTAGCACGATAACATCTATATGGGATTATTATAAAACTGGGCAAAAAACATTCCGGGCCAACCTGATCCTTACAAAAAATGTTCTCGTTTTGACCCATTACACAAGCCACCAAACACGCCCATTTTCCCACCCTTAGGAATATATATTCAGAGAGCAGCCATACCATCCAAGATGTTGCAATATAAGATGTTGATCAAATAACTCTTCAATAAGACTTGTAGCTTTGGTTGCTACAGTCTATTTGTCGGAGTCCTTCCGGTAGCCAGATGAATGATTTCTTGCCAATTTTCGCCAATATGACAAGCTAACATGAATACTAGACTAAGACAGTTAAAGGCATAATAACTATCTTAATGGGTCCTGCGTAGCAAAAATGAATACCTAATGCATATAAGCTCCTAAATAATTATATTCTAAAAACTAAAGCATAACTTTTGTAAACATATTTAGCACGCTGATATCTGTAGGGGATTCTAACAAAAGTGGGAAAAATACATTCCGGGCCAACCTGATCCATACCAAAAATGTTCTCGTTTTGACCCGTTAAACAAGCGTTAGACCCGCCCATTTTCCCACCCTTACGAATATTTATTCAAAGAGAAGCCATACCATCCAAGATGTTGCAACATAAAGCTGAGGTCCGGTGCAAATGGCACGGCATCCGGATCCTAATACGTATGTATCCATGATTCCTTTAGGTTTTGCAGCATTATGGAAGTAACTGAGTATATCGCTTTTCTGATGACGTCCCAATTCGACCCACATGATGTCAGCCGGATCATGAGCTTTTTCAAGATGTCGAGTAACTGATAACTCACATCCCGAGCCTTTCGTAGAGTTTTCACTTGTAAGTAATAACTGCTACACTAGTCTCCACAGTATTTGTTTGCTTCCCATTGTTTGTAGATGTTGAGTGAGGTTAGATGAAGTATGATTCAGGCACAAAAAATTTGCATGTGCATCATCGCATTTTTCTAGGCTTATGGACTAAAGAATACAGATGGGACTCAGAGCATAGATACAATCATTGTAACTTCGTTTATCTAAGTAAGAAAACAGCATAACTAATTGGCTTTTTGCATTTTAGTTTAAATAGCATGTTGTATTAAAACAACAATGATGACCATAAAGCTGCACATTAAGGGCTTAAGGGCTGTTTGGGCTTGCTTAGACTAAACAGCAATACGCAGTTTTGAGTTTGGGATTGCTTATCCAAACGCTTATCCGATGAAAATAGAATTGTACTAACTGTATAAGGAATACAAAAAGTATCATATCAAAGAAACAAAGAATATATAGTTGAACTATATTTCATACTTTCGAACCAAAAGCCCCAACTAATATATAGAAATACTCCAACCTTTATAAGTCATCTTACAACCTTTATCGATGATAAATATCTTGTTACATATCCACAAACCAGTACTACCATCAACATTATCAGCAAAAAAACATCTACTCCCCAACTTGGTGTTAACCCAAACACCCTTTGAACCCATAAATCTACAGCTGAAGACAACATAACTATTCAAAACAATACCCATAAAACTTAACCAACTAATACCATTTAACAAATTATTCCAATTAAGAAAAGACAGTTAAACTGCCAAGTATCACACCAAATCCAAACACCAATATGTCAAAAAACCAATATGTCCCAGAAAGCTTATACAAATGCCAAAGAATAAAACCAGCTGAAAAAACCAAAAAAAACATTGCCTTGCAAATCCAAATTCATCATGAGCATAAAAATGATGCTCATACACATCCTCTGCCATCGTTATATCGCCCCATTTTTACTTATGAATGTTTCAGTATTGGGTCCAACCATGTTAACATGAAAACTTTAACTTTTCTCAATAAGAGATTCAAGAAAAGTCAAATTTATAGAACTATAAGTCAAAGAATATGAATAACAGTAGCATTTTCATTAAGAAATCAAACAAGTATGATTAACACAATATTGTGGCAATTAAAACTTAAGTAGAATTCAACTCCAAAAATACGATTGAGGAGGATTAAACAACACTTAATCATAAACACATTTGACACATACGATACATCACCAGGAAAGGAAACATACTCTTACGTCTCTTAAACATATGCAACAAGAAAATTAAACCACAATTACAAACATCTTTAACAACTTAACATTTATTTAACTACGACATGCATTGCTCCTTGTAGCAGTTACTCTCAACTTCACCATACAAGCTTGATGATAGACCTGAAAGATTTCAAAAATAAAACCATGTTAGTGATGACTTATTAACAAACTCACGTAAAATCATATTCTGCAAAAGGAGAGAACAGTGTACCTTATATATTTTGAAGCACATCGAGAATACGCTGCAACTCATTGACAACAATTTCAATTTTCGATCGTTGGGGTGGGGAATCCATAGAGCATGATACTCCAATCTTGATAGTTGCAACCAAACATTCTTCCACTTTCTTTGCATTCGCTTCCGTACTTTGCAACACAATTGCATCATCATCAATAACATCGATTACATGATCCGGTAATGCCATGTAAGCAAATTTATGAAGGCTAAGATCTTCATTGAACATGTTGTCCGTTGGCTTTTTCCCGGTCATCACCTCTAGTAATAATATTCCAAAACTGTAGACGTCCCCACAACTGGTCATCTCGCTCCCGGTACCATACTCTGCAAATTAAAATGATCAGTTAGTTTACAAAACTGTAATTTGCAAGTACAAATATAAGCATCATGAAATACAAGAATCATATATTACCTGGAGGTGCATAACCAATTGTTCCTTTAAACCCGGTTGAGCTGTTTTGATTTAAGTCTGTACCAAGTAGTCGAGCTAAACCAAAGTCTCCAACATGAGCCACCATCTCATCGTCAAGTAGAATGTTGCTAGGCTTCAAATCACCATGAACAATCGTTGTTTGGCAGCGATTGTGAAGATAATCAAGTGCTGTTGCAACATCTCTCAGAATATTTATTCTTTGAAGAAGACTGAGTTTCGATGTATTTGACCTTGAATGAAGCCAATCGTGTACACTTCCATTGGGCATAAACTCGTAAACCAAAGCTTTGAAATCGCTGCATTGAAAATCAGTACTTGAACATGAAGTTATTATCTTCAACAGATTACGGTGTCTAATATTACGCCATGCTTCACATTCTGCTATAAAGCTTTTGTGAGCTCCTTTATTTTGAAGATGCAAAACTTTGACAGCAACAAGTTTATTATTATTAGAATCGAGGATTCCTTTATAAACAGAGCTGTGCCCACCCTCGCCAATCAAATTTGTTGTAGAGAACCCATCAGTAGCCTTGAGAAGCTGATTGTATGAAACTTTCAAGAACCTTTCATTCCCTGAAGACTGAGATGGTTGACTGTTGCGTTTCTTCTTACACAAAAGATACAGACAGCATAATACGATGAGCAATGTTGGTGCAATCACAATGACTAATATGAAGAATGGAAACCTTTTTTTCTTACTACCCCTCTCCTTGCATTTGGGTAACTTAAGCGTATCCAAGCCACCACAAAGCCTATTGTTCCCCGAAACCGAAAATAAACTTGCATTGGCAAACACTCCTACAACCGGTACTTCACCCTCAAAATCATTAAAAGATAGGTTCAAAAACTCTAAGGAAAACCGTTTATCGAAGAATTGGGGAATTTTTCCTGATAAATTATTTTGAGAAATGTCGAGTACCTCCAATCCTCTCAATGAACCCATTGAAGATGGTATAATGCCATGAAATATGTTGCCACTTAGGTTTAACACTGTAAGGCTAATACATTCACCAAGGCTACTAGTAATGGTACCTGATAAATTATTATAAGATAAATCGAGTTTGCTCAACATCTTGAGATCTTTAATCTCTGATGGAATTGAACCAGACAGGTTGTTTAGAGAAAGATCTAAAGCAATAGTTAGTGATGGAAGTTGAAGAATTTGTTTGGGTATTTTTCCAGTGAGTCTATTGTCTCCAAGTTTAAGCTCATTAATTTCTTTGAAATTCCCAAGGCTTGATGGAATATGGCCTTCTAATTTGTTGGTTTCTAAATAAAGTTTAGTCATCAATGATAGGTTCCCGATGGCATCAGGGATAGGCCCTGAAAATTGATTGCTATATAGACCAAGCCAGTGTAGCTTTTTTAGTTTACCAATGGTAGTGGGGATTTTTCCTGTGAATCGATTATTTCCTAAACCTAAAGTGGTCAAACCAACTAGACTACCTATACTTGAAGGGAGGCTTCCAAATAATTGATTGTCTCTTAAAGCTAGAAAGCTGAGTTGATCAGAAAGATTACCTATTGATATTGGAAGCACTCCTATAAGGTTGCAATTCATAAGTTCCAAAATTTCTAATGTGGTGCAGTTTTTCAAAGAATCAACAAACCTCATGTCGTCAGCTTCTCCGCGTCCATGGAAGTTGTTATTATTTAAGGAAATAAAATTAATATCTCTTAGTTTTGAAAAGTCAACAGTCAACTTCCCACTAAAATTGTTTTGACTCATTTCAAGATTTCTTAATTTAGAACAATTAGAAAGAGAAGGTGGAAGAACTCCTGTCAGTTCGTTATCCCTTAACTGAAGGCGCTCAAGATTTGGGAGCTGATTACCAATTTCTGAAGGAAGACTACCAGTGAGATGATTATCAGGTAAGGAAAAATCAACTAGGAGTGAGAGGTTGAAAATGGAATGAGGGATGCTTCCGTATAAGTTGCACTCACCAGCGTCAAATCTCGTCAAGCTTTTCCAGTGACCCAAGGTATCTGGAATTCTCCCACCCAACGGGTTCCCAACAGCAGAGAACCCTTCCATTGATGTGATATTCCCCAAGAAAGGTGGGATTCCACTGTTAACTTATTGTCGTAAATGAAAAGACGAGAAAGTTTCGAGAGTAAACTCATCTCCTTGGGTATGCTTCCAGTTAGCTCATTTTGATAGAGCCAAAGGTCTTCGAGGTTAGAACAACGAGATAAGTTTGTTGGAATGACTCCACCGAATTTGTTTATACTAAGAGATAGAGCACGTAGCCTAGATAGACGACCAAGTTCATGAGGAATGGTTCCTTGAAAGCTGTTGTTCCTGAGATAAAGCTCACGGAGGAAGCTGAGGTTTCCTACATGAGGAGACAACGAGCCTTCTAAGCTGTTGTCCCTAATATCAAGAACAACAAGTTTCGAGAGTAAACTCATCTCCTTGGGTATGCTTCCAGTTAGCTCATTTTGGCCTAGCCAAAGGTCTTCGAGGTTAGAACAACGAGACAAGTTTGTTGGAATGACTCCACCAAATTTGTTTCTACTAAGATAAAGATGGCTTAGCCTAGATAGACGACCAAGTTCATGAGGAATGGTACCTTGAAAGCTGTTGTTCCATAGAGAAAACTTACGGAGGAAGCTGAGGTTTCCTACATGAGGAGATAACGAGCCTTCTAAGCCTTGCGATTGCAGCCATAAAACAGTCACTCGGTTGTGCCGCTTTCCACATGAAATACCACTCCAGTCACAGAAATGAAAGGAATGGTTCCACGAGGTTAGAACATTGTATGGATCATGGGTGATCTTTGACTTAAATGACAACAATGCATGATAATCAGTCTCATTACCGTCATATGAACCAGAGACAGTGGCGGAAGTAAGACATGTTATCGCGAGACCGTAAAAAAGAAAAGAAATAAGAGAGGAAGATGATAAGTGAATTATTGCTTGTGGAGACTTAATTTTTGGAAATTTACTTAAAATTATGAGAACAAGTATTGGCTTTTTATACTCAGTTTTTGCATGCTATCAGTTTGTGACATGCAAGTGTGCAAGTGGTGAAATGAATGGCGTCCACAAATTCCTTATCATAGACGAAGACTTTTCATTGAGAATGTACCAACTAGTCAATGTTTTTATAGCAATTATTGGCGAAAAAAAACACGTCTAAAATATTAGCAAATAAGATTAATAGATTATAATACTTTGTTGTACATATCTAGTACAAGCTTCAAACTCAAAGAGACTATGATGATATTTTCTAATTTTTGGAAATTTACTTACAATTATAAGAACAAGTATTGGCTTTTATCCTTAGTTTTGCAAGTTAACGTTCGTGACATGCAACTTGGTCGTGAAATTAATGGCTTCTATAAATTCTTTATCATCCAGACCTTGACCAAGACATTTCATTCAGAATATACTAACCAATATTAGCAAATAAAATGTATAGATTATAATAGCAAAAACTTGTATAAGCAATATATAACTAAGATTATCATAAATTCCTTTATTACGGAGTATATTTTACTGTTGAGACAGAGATCTACAAACTTCGAACTCAAGATGCTGATATTTTCTAATTTTAATGTCTAACGTATGTGACACGGTGACACGTAAATTGTTAAGAGAAATAGAGAATGTCATCCACAAATTCCTTATCAACTTGAACAAGACTAAAATTTGATTGATATCGATGACTTTAAAGAATACTTGGGAGCTAGGGAAGACATATTTTCTAATTTTAATGTCTAACGTACGTGACACGGTGACACGTAAATTGTGAAGAGAAATAGAGAATGTCATCCACAAATTCCTTATCAACTTGAACAAGACTAAAATTTGATTGATATCACAGAAGACTTTTAAGAATACTTGGGAGCTAGGGAAGACATATAACATTAATTATCCAGTAGCACAACTACCATCACCTGTACATGGTCTATTAACATTAATTATGCAAGCCAAGTAGCACAACTAGCATCACCTGTACATGGTCTATCATCCACACATTCCTTCTCAGCTCGACCAAGACAATTTGATTGATAATAACAATTTTTTATCATCTAGACCAAGACTTTTAAGAAGGCTTGGGATATGCAAGCTTATCACATTAATTATTTAACCTATGGTCTATCATCCCACACATTCATTCTCAGCTTGACCAAGACTTGGGATAGGGAAGCTTATCACATTAAGTATTTAACCTATGGTCTATCATCCACACATTCATTCTCAGCTTGACAAAGACTTGGGATAGGGAAGCTTATCACATTATTAACTATTTTCCATGTATATATAATCGACTTTTAAGAAGACTTGGGAGATGGAAGACTACACTTATATTGCATATATCGTAGACAAGTAATTGTAAGTGAAATAGAACGTATAACATCATCAAATAACACCCAAAACTCTAAACATTTTATGAAGAAGAATTAATATATTTAAATGAAGAATATGGAAAATTTTCATATTTTGTAAGAAAGTATAATTGGCAGTTGATTGATTTGCTTAATTTTATTATATATATTTTAAAAGGTTAAGGAGATAAATTATTAAAAAAATACTTATGGTGTGATGACGATGGCACGGCCGTGTTCACTAGAACATATGAACAAGGGGCTCTGCCCCTTGACCCGGCAAGGGGACGCGGCCCCTTGACCCTGCACTTAGTTATCGCGGCATCAAGCTAGCTAGAATGAGTGTGGACTCCGCACCTCGTAACTCGACTATAAGCTATACCTGACTAATCTCTTGATCTCAAGTAAATGACAATTACACAAAATATAAGTGATGACACTAAAATCACCAACAAATGACACTTGTAATCTTATATAATAAGAATGCAGAGATGTACTGCTATATTGTAAACACCAACCGCGACGCAAAGAATTTGTTATACTACATGTATATTGTATCAAATGTGAGATAATCATATACACAGTAGATCATAAGTCAACAATACTAATAAATGTCCCATTTAACCCAAAGTTTATGCAAATCCGCAAAAGAAGATGAGACATTATACTCAAAGAGCACTAATTATCGTACGCATACAAAACTTAAATTTTTGATTAACCAAAACCAAGTACGTGAATTGAAATATGAGAGGAAGATGATAAGTAACTTAATGTTTGTGGTGACTTCATTTTTGGAAATTTAATTAAAGTCATAAGAATAAGTATTGGCTTCTAATCTTTAGTTTTGCATGTTAATAGTTTGTGATCGACATGCAAATGGTGAAATGAATGGCTTCCACAAATTCCTTATCATCTTGACCAAGACTTTTAAGAGATTATGATATTTTCAAATATTAAAGATTAACGTCCGCGACACGTAAATTGTGAAGAGAATGCCATCCACAAATTCCTTATCGACTTGAGCAAAACAATATATGATTGATAATAACTATTTTATATGTAAGAGAATACTTTTAAGAAGACTTGAGATTGGGAAGAGGACATTTAGACTTTTAAGAAGACAAGTAACTAACGAGTAACGAGTGTCCTTTGTAGCCGCACTTCGTTGCGTACTTCAAATGTTCGTTTACGTAATTGTAAGTGAAATAGATCGTATAACATCATAAAATAACACTCAAAACTCTGAACATTTTATGAAGAAGAATTAATATATTTAAATGAAGAATATGAAAATCTTTCATATTTTGTAAGAAAGTATAAACGACTGTTGCTGCTTAATTTTATTATATATATTTTAGAAGGTTAAGTAAAAAAAAAAAAAAAAAAACTTATAGTGTGATGACAATGGCACGACCGATATGAACAATGCTTTACATTTTCAGTATCTAAAAGTAAGGCCCCGTTAGCCTGGGCGAAGATGAGGATAAAGAGTAAGGATTGAAGCCCCCTTAGCTCTGTCAGGCACTGGACAGGGGTTAGCTCTGTAAATGTGTAGAGCCAAGCGTAGTGTGGTGTAGTAGTGCAAAGAGTAAGAGCATATTTACCCAAAGTATAACTTATACTTAAATTTAATCATCGTATCATTTACCCAATATTTTAACAAAAATAAATAAATAATAAATAAAAAAATACTATCAAGTTCACTTTTGGGCTGAAACCAAACATTTTTGTTTGAAGTCATGATGGGTTGGGTCAACTATATGTTCTAGCCCATTGTATCATTTGATAGGAAACATCTATGGTTTTTTCTTGTAACATAGTAAAAGTAGTCAACTATCATTTGTTGAACAAATGACACTTGTAATCTTGTAGAAGGAAAAATGCAAAGATGTGCGTAGTACTATGCTGTAAACACCAACCGTGACGCAAACAATTAGCTACATCACGTGCATATTGTATCATGTGCGAGATAATCATATAGACCATAAGAAAATGATACTGCTGAAGCCAACACATGATCCGGTTTACACCAACATTATTCATATACGCTAAAGAACATGAGACATTATACTCAAAGAGCACTAATTACCGTACCTATACAAAACTCAAGTTTGTGATTAACGTACCAGAACCGAGTAAGTAAATGAATTTACAGTAAGATGGCAAGATTGCTACTACTCTAGTTAAAACTAAACAGTGCTCGCGGCTACATATTCGTTCATTCCAGTTAGGAGCTAAGCCATGCCTCCACTTATTCCCAATATTTAGTTGATGTTGAGCAAGGAAAAGCAATTGGTAATGGCTTTCTTTTAAGGAATGTAGATGAGAATCAGCTTATGTAGGTTTTGTTAGTGTTTTTGTTTAGGATAATTGTGCAAATAAGCAATGTATTATTTTTTTGCGAAAAATACAAAACTCTATCCATCGAAATGTCATTATTCATCCATTTTCTATGTTTCTTAAAGTTATCTATCGTAATCTGCCATAAGTGGACATGTCCATTAACAAAGTTCTTCATAGTTCATACTAAGAGGTTTTGTTTAAGCTTATTTTTAAGCTTACCAGAGTTCACGTGGTTTCAGCTTATAATACTTTTCTATCTTATTTTATGACCTGTAGACTTATATAAGCCTATAAATTGTAAAATAAGCCTGAAAAAGTAATCTTATTAAATGTAAACCGAATTTATTTAAGCTCAGTAGCTCAAAAAATAAGCTTAAGCAAACACCTAGCACATGCAAGACATTTCAACAACTCATTACATCGGCTACAAAAATCATAAATCCGTGTTTTTCATAAAAATGGAAGACATTTCAACTACCCAAGAACCGGAATAAATAATTAAATACCGCAATTATTTAGACCGGGTGTAATGGAGGACTTCACCACCCGTGGTGAGCCTCTACCAAGCGCCATCCGCCACTACGACATGCCATCCACCGTGCGCCAAGTTGCCTTTTGGGGTTAGTTCGGTGGTACTGACCACCTAACGTGGTGCACTATTTTTTTATTTTTATTTTTATTTTATTTATTTATTTTTATTATTATTATTTTGTTATATAATTGTGTGTGGGGTATATTGTGTGATATTTTGTATAAGGTGAGATATTTTTATATGTTTGATTAAGTTTTAAGTTGTCACCATTACACCCAACCTAATAGTATGATTTAAGTTAAGTTAAATGGTGTGCTGAAAGTGACCATTACACCCCGCCTAAAAGTATTAAGTTGATTCACTTTATATTATAAAGTACATGCAACAAAAGTTTAAAACTATTATACTGCATATCCTAACAAAAGATAGGAAATAAAGACAAAAAACAACATTAAGTACCAAAACATTCCTCCATTTTCCTTAGTTGGATTCCAAAAGTACAAAAGAAACATTTCTAAATAAAGTCAAGATATAACAGCAGCATCTAACAAAAAATGAGTTGTACAACCCTTTTAAGCACAAGTTACAACTGCATAATGCCCATTACATGTTACCCTATTTTCCCATCCAACAACCCAAAAAACCAAACCAAACTCCCAAGTTCAGGAATTTTGTACCTAAATGGAACAAACACCATCAGTACTTGGACCATTGTCGATATCCATTGTATCGGCTTCCTTAACATCTGCTAAAACATGTAGAAACTCGGGAGGAATAGCTGCTGGGTCGAGGTCAAGACAACCCTTTGGAGCTTTTGCAGATTCTTGACCCGTGAGCAAGTACGAAGGAATTTGGTGAGATATTTTAAGAAAGTCTTTTTCCGGGATGACTTCTGTTTCTTTGCTGTCAAGATGTCGGTGAAACACTGTTTTAAATCCTGCAACTTTGACTAGTGGTGTGATGGTAACTCCTGTTTCTTCACTGGACTCGTCAACTTCCACAAGTTCGTAAGTACGTTTGATGGTATCCGGTGTTTTATCGTATTTGTACAGAGCACAAACACTTCCCTTTTTAGGGAAAACACGAATGTTACCGTTTCTCTGCTTTGTAAAGCTAGCTTTGTGAGAAAAATAGTTTGGGGAGGTAACGATTTCATGTTTTCCTGGTTGAAACTCGCCGAATGCTTCCAGAAACCCGGGAAATGGAAGTGGTTTCTTGTTAGGTTTTGAGCTAAGCCAACATACTTTCATCTTAAACGGGTTCAAAGAAATTACTTTGTGAACTATGGCATAGTTCCGAGGCATCCCGTCGCGATCATCATAAGCTGCCCAGAGTTGACCTTCTTTGAAACATTTTTCGCTTCTTTCTATATCGAAATCATGAAAATCTGGATCTGGTACGTCAGCCTCATTACTCTTTGAGAAGCCGTTTGCCATGTCAGCAACTTTTACTGCCTCTGAACTCCATTCGTCCAGTTTCTTCTTTATTTCCGTGGTCGCCTTCTTTATAAGGTGATTCTTGATAGGCCCTGTTTCCTTAATTGCATCAAACCCCTTAATGTCTTGCTTTGTTTTAACAGATTTGACTTTCTTAGATGCGGATTTAGCTTCCTTTTTAGCAATCTTATTTCTCAAAGCTTCCTCTATATTAGTGTCTAGCCCAGCTTCTTCTCGATCCCTTTTTAGTGGACCCCGCTGGGAGCTTGTACCATTACCAGCCTCAATACCCGTTATCTTACACGTTTCTGGGGCTGAAATGTTATTTCCCGTTCCTTGTGAAATTCCCGCAACTTCTGAAGAAGCATTGATATTTGGTGGCGGAATCTCGGTCGCGTGAAACCGTCCATAACAAGTGGGGCATAACATATTTCGGTTTAAATACTTTCTCAAGAATTCATACTGCAATTTGCATCTCATGCATACGGTCCAAAACGTCTTAATCTTCATCTGTTTAGTAACCGGTAAAGGAATAGAAGTGGGACCCGTCTTGGTCGCTCCATTAACTTTATCCTTTTCTTGAGAAGTTTTAAACTCTGTTAAACAAGGCCCAGGCATCGTCTCAGGCGCTATCTGTTCATTTGACGATGCAGGAGCAGAAGTGGGACCCGTCTTGGTAGTCCCGTTAACTTTATTCTTTTTTCGAGAACCTTTGACCTTTGACGTCTCAGGAGCTATCTGTTCATTGGAGGATGAAGGAACAGAAGTGGGAACCGTCTTGGTAGTCCCATTAATCTCATCCTTTTGACTCTTGGTTTTTTTCTTCGTCTGAGTAGTAGTTTTATCCTTCTTTTGAGAAGTTGTAACCTTTGTCTGCGCATCTGCACCAGCTGTCCGGGCAGCTGCACTCTTCGTGACATTGTGAAAACCGTTCTGAGTTGGAGGTATATGCACTCGTGAAAACACGTTCTGAGGAACCCTCTGCTTCAAAAATTGAGCATGCCTTTTATGATCATATGCCAATCTTTTGTCTTTATCGGATAACAGATTCCATGCTTGAGAAACGAGCTGGAATGCCCCTTCTGCACCTATAGACTTGTTCTTATCGGGATGAAGTGATAAAGCTAGTTTTCTATAATGTTTCTTCACAGTATCATCATCGGCTAATGGGTTCACACCAAGTATCCCATAATAATCCGATTCACCACTTACTTTGTTTTCGGCAGCAACATGCACATCCAGAACTGCTAATAGTTGGGAAATACCCTCAAGACCAGGAAACAAATTTTGCGCCTTTAAAGCAAATTTCTTGGCACCCTTTACATCTTTCGAAGAAAACTTACTTTCAGCGATTTCTTTCGCCCTTGTGGCTTCATCTTTATTGCATTCCATCCTTCACGAGCAGTTAATCTACTTCACCACTTCCTTAATAATGCTACTACATTAATCGTTTTAAGTAGACGTGAAGATTAGGCAATATTCTGGCTCGAGCTAATGCTTAACCAAGCTTCTACTTTTGACCGTGAATAGAAAACCTGATTCAGAATAGGTAGTTGAAGATTAAGCACAATGTACATGTATTTATCGCAGAAGTAAAGCTATTATCTATATTCATACACTGATCCACGTCACCTATAATTAAAGCGACGGTTGGATATTGTTAATACAGATACTTATCCCAACAATAATAACCTACTGATACTCATAAATATTAATGATGATGATTACTAGTCACAACTATCCAAATAACTATATTAATGTATATTCTAACATTGGTAACTTTTCCCACATGTTACTATCAGTATCAGTTTGCGTCCATTAAGGATACAATCTAATACAAAAACTGTGCATTAAAGTAAAAAATGTTAAAAGAGAATCAATCAAATATCTCGCTTTGAATTCTGTAAATGTAAAGAGTTCTGCACTTTTGAAGAATTGAAGTAACAAACTTTGTTGCTGATTATAATTGCGATAGAAAACACAAATGTAAAGCGAGAAAAGAATTGGTAAAATGAAAAGGCTGGACTGTTCTAATTCAAGCTCAACTTTTAACTTACAAAACTTAGTACATAGACTATTCTTTTCTTCCAAGTATTCTTACTAAGTTCGTTTCTTCATAGTTAAGAATACCAAATATCTAAGTATCCTTGAGAGGTAAGATACTTACGAGTTAAGTTTCTTTCATGACAGATAGACAAACAAATTAGATACTTTAACATTTTCAGCGGTAATACTCATTTTGGAAACTAAAAAGGAAAGAACGTGTAGACAAAAAAACGTTGGCAACGAACCTAGGTTTTACATCTCATCTTAATTAGCAAGATACCACAATCACCAAACTGATCTCTTTTCCTTCACAGGGATCTACAGAACTTGTATCTATTGTTAATCACTTATTCAGTTATTTGTATAGCAATATAGTTTTAGCAATTTAATTCACAATCCATTTATTTTTCTAGCATTTGTAAGACTACTTTTAAACCATAACTTCAAAAATGTGGCAGCTCTTAGAGTTTAAGGATAATACCGGGAAGAGGGGTCAAAAAACACGTGCTAATACACACAGAGTGTAAATATCCATTATTCTCTGCTATAGATGCAATTTATGCTAATACTTTTAGCCCTAGTTTCTAAATTTGTAAATTATGAAGTCTCGGCTCTTATGCTTCTAAAACACTAAAATTAGCCCCTTGTATCCCTGACCAAGAATTTTCAGATACCTCAACACTAGCATCAACTGTAAACATGCAGCTAATTTGAAACTATCCATAACTGAAAAAATGCAGAACATTTTTTATAGATTAAAAGTGATACGAGGGGAGAGACGTTAACACATACATGCTCATACATACATACAAACACACACATACGTTAGCTTAACTTAAAAGCACGCACATACAAACACGCGTACTATTACAAACACACACGTGCGCGTATATATCATTCTCTCCTAGTGACATAATTAATGCTTAAAGTTTTAGCCGTCACATCTAAATCCATAATTACGTCATGTTATTTTAAAACACCCAAATTTGACCCATTTCAGAACACAACACGGGTATTTAACGCGGGTAGTTAAACCGTCACTTATTGTTAAATACTAACAAGCCACAAAATTTCAAAAGCAATCTCAAATCCATATCCAAATAACTGACCAACAAAATCTCAGAAAACGTGAATCCAATCCAAATCCTATATAAATAAAAATACAAACTCAAAATCTCGAAACCAAAAACCTATAAACCGAAAACCTAAACATCATAACTCAACAATCCAAGCTAAACCCGGTTCATATCCTAAGTTTAAGCCACACGTTTTCAAAACACAAAGATTCACCCCATTTCAACATACAACACGGGTATTCAACGCAGGTAGCTACACCGTCACTTCTTTTCAAACACCAACAATCCACAATCATCAAAAGCAATCTTAAATCCATATCTTAATAACTTACCACCCTAACATCTAACCAAATGTAAAATTCCAGAAGCCTAAATTCAAATCTTAAAAAATATCCAAACACCTTAAACAAAATCTCGAAATCCGAAAAATAAATCAGTTAACAATCCAAGCCAAACCACCTCCAAAATCTAAGCTTAGAATAACATGTACAAATCTCACCATTTGCTAAACATCATTTACAGCAAAATCAATACACAAAATCTAAAAAATAATCAAATCCAATTAAAGTTACAGTATATCGAACCTTAGCAAAATCTCGAAACCCGAAACCCGAAAAATCAATCAGTTAACAATTAAAGCTAATAAATCTAAGCTCACAACAACATGTACAAATCTCACCATTATCTAAACATCATTAACAGCAAAATCAACACACAAAATCCAAAAAATAACCAAATCCAACTAAAATTACAGTAATAAAAAATCAATCAAAACACAAAATAAAAAACCCAACTCATAAAAAACCAATCAGATCTTACATAAATACCAAAAACTCAAAACCAATCAAACAACAACATTAAAAAAAAAAAAAAAAAAAAAAAAATGTTCCTTAAAAAACAAAACATGTTTTTTTTTTTTAAGGTAAAGGAAAGAAACGTACCAAAGGAAGGGCGGTCGAATTTGAAGTTAAAAGTACGGCAAACAAAGACAGACAGACAACAAATGAGAATGAATTGTGTTTTGTTTTTGTTTTTTACTATGATTGGTTTTTAACTTGGGGTTTAACTATGGTTGAGGTTTTTTACTAGAGGTGTGGTTAGCCAATGGGTGAAAGGGTTTTTTTTGGTATTTTGTTATTAAGGCTAGTCACAGTGGCAACCCATATTGCGTCATCTTTCCGGCTGCCACCTCAGCTTTCTCTCTCCTCAACCTATATTCACCTCTCTCATCACAGTGACAACCCATATTGCATCATCCTCTTAATATACATTCAAACCATACAAAATGCAAATGTTTCTTTGTTTCACTTCGGTCGAAAATGCGAACGATATTCAAACATTTCCACCGGCGATCGATGTTACCACAAAGGCACCAACCGATCTCAACATCGGTTGAACGTTTTCATCGAACGATAATTTCCGATCCACTGTGATGAGCCTAAGGGATAGGGCCGAGCGCGGTTCAAAAACCGGACCGAACTGATAAAAATCGGATCCGGTCGAAAATCGATTTGGCCCAAAATATCAGATCGAAGACCAGACCGAAATGTGTTTGGTCAGGCGTAGTCGGTCCGGTCCGATCCAACAAAGAATATTACGGGTTTTGCGTAAAACCGAATCAAACCGAGGATCGATTTGTAGGTTCGGTTTGATCGGTCCGGTTCGGTCCGGTCCGGTCCACCATCTCTACTCGCTCTATCTTGAATTACAGTTTTTTGGTATTGTCTCGAATTAATTGTCTACGGCTAAAAATAGTCATAATTAAAATTATGATTGACTTTATTATATCACTTTTAATTGAAATATTATTACAAAATTTTAAAAAACATTTATTATTTTAAAGTGAAAATATCATTTTCTAAACGGTAAAAAAAAAAAAAAAAAAAAAAAAAAAAAAAAAAAAAAAAAAAGAGAGAAATTAGTAACGATTGTGTGTAAGACCGAAGCTTCTCCTCTTTATCACACACAAACACACTAGATGATGACACTCACAAACAATATAAGAACAATAAGAGTGGTATGGATCATATGTAAATTTTCAAGTCAAATGTTTATTAATCTTCAAAGAGAAAAGAAATAATACAAGAGACTTGGGGTGTTACTCTCTCACACACACACACTCTTTTTCTTATCTAATAATGAGGCATACTTTCTAAAAGAGATATGTGTGTGTGTTTATACGACTGCCATCAAACCAAAGAGGGTTTGATGGGCTTTGACTTGGACCTTTGTGTGGACTTAACATTTGCACTACACATATGTTAAAGTTACAAGACTTTTCTAATGCCTTAAGCCCACACACTTAGTACACATTATACATTACACATTGATTCTTAACTACAAATGACCATCACTTCACATTAAACATAAATTTAATGCTAACAATCTCCCCCTAAGGGATGGTCATTTCAATGATGCTCCCGTGAATGGTCTTTTGCATTTGACGTCTTGAACTTCGTGTGTCAATGTATAATATTCTTCGTTCAATGTTCCTTCATGCACTGTGATCTTCAAAGATCGTCTTGTGGTCTTCCTCGCCTTGATCTACATCTTCAGTTCAGCTGCATCGCCGTTGTAGATGATGATGGTGAATGGACTTTCGTCGGTACCTGCATAAAACAGTTAGCAATAAATCGTCCTTCGGCCATCATGTCGTGAGGCAAGATCTTTTAGATCTCATTAAGACTCATACAACTTGTATCCTTTTGGTGAACACAAGTGTATTGCATAGGAAGTGTTCCTAAGAGATCTTTTGATGAAACTCATGTCTCTAGACTCAATTATGTGCGTTTTGATTTTAGTCATCGGAGGCATGGAGCAGAGTGCCACCTTTTCAATACCAACACATCTCGGAGTGAGAGGTCGATAGATTATGTAGTGTTCTCCGTGAGAAATGAAACAAATATCTTTTAAGAGATATCTGAGTGGATAGGAGGGGTGGTGCAAAATGCGTCACTGGGTCCATGACGTCTTGTCTTCAATACCAGTATCACCTTAGTGAGTACCGATAGCAGATGTATTGACCCGGTTTCTGTCCTAAGTTTTCATGGAGGGCTATTTCTTTTCACCCTTACAAAAACTTTTCTTTTTCATTCTTCAACCCCTTCTTTCTCCTTTCTCATTATACTCCTTTTTTCAATCTTACCTAAGGACTTCTAATGCTAAGCTATTGGAATAGTCCTTGGGTAGATCCCTCCGGTTCTGGCGGATCATTGGACATAACCTAACCATAATCACCTTATTACTCCATGATTATCCTAGATTATTTGTCACATGCCATTAAACCTTGTGAAAATCTCTCAACGTGTTTATGAGAAAACACATTTTGATAACACATCGAGAGTTTTACATTTTTGAAACACTCCCCCTTCACATGTGCTCATGCATTTTTAATAAATTGCACATGTTGGGTAGAGTTCGCACATTTAAAATGATCGATTTTCAATGAACATGACCTTCGCGAGACACGCTTACATCACTAGTTAGACTAGCTTGAAATTATTACCCGTCCTGGTCATATTCAAAGATCATCTCTCGAATTGGTACATTCTACTCAGACAAGTCCTTTGCGAGACACGCTTACATCACTGGAAAACCAGCTTGAAATTATTACCCGTCCAGGACATGTCTTTTCGAGAACGGACATTTAGTTTCGTCAATTCAAGGGTTCATGCTGAGTCTTTTTGAAGAACTCGTTTTGAGATTCAAACGATAAAACTTCTTTTAGATCACATTTTAATCACGTCCTCTCCCCCATATTATAATAAACACCTAATCTCCCCCTCAAAAATAGCATGAAGTGGTATTTTTGAAAACAGTTGATTAAAATGAAACTTTTTGTGGAGAGACGGACTGATTTTAGCATGAAAAAAAATGGAACATTTTTTCTTTTTATACTCCCCCTTAATCAGAGCAAATGGTTAAACTTTTGAGTTTAAAAGCATTTAGAGGTCTTTGAGGGAGTTGTTGTGAGCACAAAATTTATAAAAAGACTTTGAAAAATCTTTTGAAACAATTTTGATTAAGTGCTCACGGGTTTTAGCTTTTCGCCATTAACATTGCGAGTTCTGATCGGAAATAATCAGAAGTCATTCAATGTAGCGCGGGTTTCGTACCGAAATGCACGAAAGCCGTATTGAAGAAAAATTTGAGAAACGACATGTTTTAGAAAAACATAAAAAATAACTCTCGCTCAAGCATCTGTAAATACCCGTATCATTGTTGAATGACATTTCTAAGTACGTACAGAATATCGATTAGACGAGAGACATGTCGTGAGAAGAATATTTTTGGTTTTTGATGTTTTATATTTTTTATGGGTTTTTCAAATTTTCTATTTTTATATTTTGATTTTTTTTTTTTTTTAAAGGTATGTATATATTTACCAAAAATATATACATAAATATTTACAAAAAATGTTTACCAAAATATTTACAGAAATAGTTACATGCGAAGCTTTATGAAGTAAATCAATGAGATTCGAGAAGACTTTCTAACTCTACGGGAGTTAGGCTTCGCATTCCAATTCGACGAACTAAGTTTTCAAACCGCTCTTTTGGGAGGGCCTTAGTAAATAGATCGGCGAGTTGGTATTCAGTCTTAACGAAAAACAATTCAACAGTACCCTCTTCAACGTGCTCTTTTATGAAGTGATAGCGGACTCTAATATGCTTGGTCTTCGAGTGTTGCACTGGGTTGCACGAGATGGCTATGGCACTTTTTGAATCGCAATACAAAGGTATGCGGTTGAAAGAGAAAACCATAATCCGTGAGCTGTGTTCTCATCCAAAGGACTTGAGCACAACACGCAGATAGAGACACATACTCGGCCTCTGCTGTTGATAAAGCAGTGCAATCTTGTTTTCTTGACGACCAGCCTACTAGCTTTTCTCCCAGAAATTGCGCTCCGCCGGATGTACTTTTCGCTGTCACTTGGCATCCAGCATGATCGGCATCTGAAAAGGCAATTAGTGTAAACTCCGAATCCTTCGGATACCAAAGTCCCATGTTAATGGTTCTTCGAAGGTATCGAAAGATCCGTTTAACCTCTTGGAGGTGAAGTTCGGTAGGCCTTGCCTGAAACCGTGCTAATAAACACACAGCAAAATGAATATCTGGTCGGCTTGCAGTTAAGTACATGAGAGAACCAATCATGCTCCGATATTTCTTCGGATCCATGGGTTTCCCATATAGGTCAGCGCCAATTTTTGGTGAAGTGACCATAGGAGTACCAACAGAGTCACAATTTTCCATACCATGTTTTTTCAAAATCTCAATTGTGTATTTAGCCTAATTAAGAAAAATTCCACGTGGGGATTGATGAATTTGTAAACCTAAAAAGAATTTTAATTCACCCATCATGGACATTTCGAATTTGCTTTTCATGAGATTTTCAAAATGTTTTGAATGTTGCGGATTAGTGGACCCAAATATTATGTCGTCCACATAAATCTGAACAATCAAAATGTCATTTTTGTATTTTCTTGTAAACAAGGTCGGATCAATTGTTCCTTTGGTGAAATTATTTGACAACAAGAAAGATGATAACTCGTCATACCACGCCCGTGGGGCTTGTTTCAAACCATAGATTGCCTTCTTTAGCTTGTAGACGTATTCCGGATGATCTTTGTCAACGAATCCGTCTGGTTGACTCACATACACTTCTTTTTTCAGAGTTCCATTCAAGAACGCCGTCTTGATGTCCATCTGATAAACCGTGATGTTCTTGTGAGCGGCATAAGCTAAGAAAATCCTGACAGCTTCAAGCCTTGCAACCGGTGCGAATGACTCTTCAAAATCTATCCCTTCTTCTTGTCTGAATCCCTTTGCCACCAGACGAGCCTTGTTGCGAATCACAGTCATTTCTTCATCTTTTTTGTTTTTCCATAACCACTTAAGATCAATGACTAGTTTGTCAATTGGTCTTGGAACTAAATCCCAGGTGTCATGGATTTGAAATTGAAGAAGTTCTTCCTGCATCACTTCAATCCAGGCATTATCTGCCATTGCTTCCCGAATGTTCTTAGGTTCTATGAGACTGACTGAGCAGACATAGATGCACATGTCGCAATCGGTATGAAGTTGTTTTCTCGTCTGAATTGGTCTTGAGGGTTCACCAATAACCTGTTCAATCGGATGGTCTTTTGTCCACTGTAATGTTGAAGGATACCTTGGACTGAATAACTGCGTGTTAGTCGGTTCATGTAATCTGGAAGATGATTCACCAGATTCCGTTCCAAACGGGTTTTCAAAGACTTCTTCGTCTAACACAGCATTATTTGGTTCTTGCTCATCAATTCTTGGTAGAACAATTTCAATGAATGGAGTTGCTGGAGTAAATGTAGATGATGTTGATGTCGAGGGAGTTGGTGCGTCAGCTTTGAATGTTGTGGATGCATCTGGATTTGTTGGAATTGGTGGTGGTTGTTGATGTTGAGTGGATGCAGCGGAATGTTGGTTAGATGCATTTTTCGAAGCGCCACCATAGTATTCATCGTACATAAACTCGAAGAAATTATCCAGTTCTTGAGTCGTGGGTTGTTCGTCATGAATTGATTGAGCTCCTTGAGGTGCGAGTCCCGAACTGATATGTCCGGAAGTCATTGGGTTAAGCGCGGGTTCTAGAGCGAGTCTCTCAGAAGCCATTTGTGAAATTTCATCAAACTTCACGTTCATCGTCTCCATGATCTTTTTCGTTCTCCTGTTATACACCCTGAATGCCCTCGAGTTTTCAGAATAACCAATGAAGATTCCAATATCACCCTTAGCCTTCAACTTTCCCAGATCTTCCCTGTCATTTGTTGGATAGCATAAAGCGCCAAATACATGAAGATAAGAAATATCTGGTTTTCGGTTGTTGACAAGTTCATATGGGGTTTTATTGAATCTTGGATGGATTAGGGATCGGTTTTGAGTAAAACAAGCAGTAGAAACAGCATCAGCCCATAGAAATAACGGTGCACTAGAATAGATCAGCATAGTGCGAGCAGCTTCTACAAGGGTTCTATTCCTTCTTTCAACTACCCCATTCTGCTGTGGAGTTCTAACAGCTGATGTCTGGTGAGTAATACCAGTTTCTTCAAAGAATGTTCTTAACTCCTGATTGACAAATTTCGTGCCATTATCCGTTCTTACTATCCTAACTGGAGCTTGAAGAAGAACTTGAATCCGCTTCAGAAAGGCGATGATGGTGCTTGGTGCTTCATCTTTTGATCTCAAGAACTTTACCCATGTATATCTTGAATAGTCGTCAACAATTACAAGAATATACTTCTTCCCATTTATGCTTTGAACTCGCATTGGGCCACATAAGTCCATATGCAACAAATGCAACCTGTCAACCGAACTAGGTACGGGTTTAGGTTTGAATGTTGCTCTTTTGCTCTTTCCTTGCTCACATGATGGACATAGGTGTTCTTTGGTGTATTTAAATTTAGGAAGACCGGAGACGATGTTGTCTTTGGCAAGCTTGTTGATCGTGTCAAAGTTCAGATGGGACAAACGTCTGTGCCATAACCAGGATTTTGTTTCACCTGCCCTGGTCATGAGACAAATAGGAGATGAAGAGGCCATTTGGTTTATGTCAATGGCATAGAGATTGGTGCCACGACCCCCAATTAAGAGATCATTCCCCACCAAATTCCTAACAAAGCAAGTGTTTCTCCTAAAAGCAACCTCTAAATCTGCATCACAAAACTGTCCAACAGAGAACAGATTGTGTCCCAACCCTTCGACATAGTAGACCCGTGTGATCAAGTAATTCCCAAACTGAAGATCACCATAACCCAGAATAGCTGCAACGTGATCATTCCCAAACCGTACAGTCCCCATGAACTGCCACACAAAATTGATCAGCAGCTTCAGATTCCCGGTCATGTGCTTGGAGCAACCCGAGTCGACGATCCAAAGACAGATTTCAATGACCTGAGAAGAACAGAAGAATTTGTATATGGAAACCGTGTAACATTTGGTTCCAAGGGGTTAGATGTAACAGGTGACTCACACTTGGATATGGTTTCCTTAGATGCATTGGGAACTATTTCTAATGTGCCATTCTTAAGTGTAAACATTCTACCCGTTGGTTTCCATGCACAAAACTTAGAGTGATCCTTAGGCAATAGGCTGCTAGTGGTTTTCCTAGCTTTTGCAATTAGTCTTCGAATATATCTAGACTTAGCCTTAGTCACTAAAGGAACCTTTTTCTGTTCAGGCATATCATTCTTTTTCACATCATTAGAAACATTATCATCACAAGCATTTACAGACAAATTTTTCTTTTGCATTAAACAATCAGAATCATTACATGCATTAGAAACAGGAGTCTTATCATTACAACTAGATGATACATGTTTCTTCTTGGAAAGCGATAAATTCCTAGGGTGTTCTTCTACTTTCTTGCTTGCACTCTCAGAAACATGCGAGACACTAGGTTTCTTGGTATGGCTCCTAGACTGTCTTTTGCTTCTAGAGTTGCTTTCTATTCCTGTAGAAGGTAAGGCACACTCATTAGAATTTTTGTTGTTGTCCTGAGATGTTGTAGTAGCATTCCTAGACTCATTTGGAGTATTTTTCTTACTTTTGTCTATCGCCCTATATGTGTTAGATGTAGAGGCAGACGCAGTAGTGGGACTAATCCTATAAAGTCCAGGTGCTATAACATTAGTGTTCTTGACAACAGCTTTCTCTTTTTGTTTCTCACTAGGCAAGGGGGTTAATGGTGCAATACCCGTAGTTTCCTCACCCTTCCCTTTTTGACATTCAAGCTGAGACTTCAAAATATCAATTTGTTCTTTCAACTGTTTGTAAGAACGCTCATACGACAGTTTGTCATACTTGCATTCTTCCTTTTTAGTATCAAGTTGTTTATAATATGTGCAATTTTGTTTTTCAAGATGTCAAAAGCTAAAAACCAATCAAGGGAGCATCATTTGAAATGACCATCCCTTAGGGGGAGATTGTTAGCATTGAATTGATGCTACTTTGAAGTGATGGTCATTTTGGCTTTTGTATAAATGTGTCAAGTGTAATATGTATCAAATTAGTGGGCTTATGGCACTAGCAATATATGTATCTAAATGTGCCTAAGTGTAGTGCAAGACATGAGTCCACTTTAGGTCCAACAAAAGCTCATTCAACCCTTTGTGAATGTGGCTGGTTCGTATATACACACACACACTTCTTAGTTTTAAAAGTGCCTCATTTTCAAGATAAGATAAGAGTGTGTGTGTGTGCCAAGTTCTCTCAAGTCTCTTGTATTATTATCCTTTAAAGTTAATAATCATTTGACCAATATTCTCCCATACGATCCATATACTCTTATTGTTCTTTACATGTTAGTGAGTGTCATCAAGTGTTAGTTTGTGTGATAGAGAAGGAAGTTCGTGGTCTACAAGTCAAAATATCAATTTGTTCTTTCAACTGTTTGTAAGAACGCTCATACGACAGTTTGTCATACTTGCATTCTTCCTTTTTAGTATCAAGTTGTTTAAAATATGTGCAATTTTGTTTTTCAAGTTTCAAAAGCGCCTTTTCATATTTTTCAACAATTTGAGAAGTCTCAGCTCGAAGTGTTTCATCATCCTCAACAGAATATGTTTGGAAAATAATAGACATGATATCGATCGAGAGAGCTTCGAAAGAGAGAGAGTCATTTTGATGTTCCAAAACCTTTATCCGCTCCAAGTATTCATTTGCTTCCTTTACTAAGGATTTGTGATCCTTAACGAATTCTGCAGACTCTTTTAAAAGATTATTTTCCACATTTTGAACAACCGCATAGATTGCAGCAACATGTGGATTAATTTCCTTTGCAAAAATCTTTTTCAGTTCATCCTGAACACCCGGAAACCATTCAAACTTGTTATTGTTAATTTTGGAAGCCACAATACGTTGAAGTTTCTCAATTCTCTGTTTAAGATCGACCAAATATAGTCTAGCTGCACTTGAATCATAAGTGTTTTTAGATGCCATTTGTTCGATGTTAGGCAGATGTTTTGAAACTGCTTTTTGTTTTGTGAAGACCACTGGTCTTTGAAAAAACAATTGTGACTCTTTTTTAATAAGATGAACACCAGAATCTTTATTAAGCTTGTTATAATCAATTGGTTTAATTTCTGGGTTCATTTGTCTCATTTTGACTCGTCTCTTTTCAGTACGCTCAATAGTTTCATCCGAATCATAAATTTCAATCGGATCATGTTTATCATTTAGCACACTACCATCATATAACACATTCTGTCCTTTCTGAGCTTTCTTGAGATTACAAGGGTTTTCATAACCGATAGCCACTTTCTTTATTGTATGTAAAATCGGGTTTGGATCATTTATTAACAAGTTAACTGTTTGTGCAGAATGACCCGTTTTTACAAGCAACTCATCCAACTTTGCAATGGTTTCCTTTTTGTCATTGATCTCTTTAAGAAGATCCTTTTCACGTTTTAAAAACCTTTCATTCAACTCCTTCTTTTCTTTTTCAAGATTGGAATAAGTTGATTTTTGTTTTGAAAGTTGGTTGGTTAGTTCAGAAATTTCCTTGTTTAGAGATTTGATTTGATTGTTCAAATTAACATCTAGAGTGTTAAATTTGATTTGTAAACGTTTTTCTCTTAACTCAGAATCTTTTAAACTAACCTCAAGTTCCGACTGTTTTTTGTTATGAAAATCATAAGCTCTTGCATTCACCTTATATCTCTCAAGCTCAGTGGTCAATTTTTCATTCGCGGCCTTAACATCGCGATTGACCTTTTTGACCTTTTCTATTTCTACACTACAATTTTGCAATAATGATTCAAACATAGCACGTGTTTCCTCATCATTATCAGTATGCTGTGACTCGAATTCTTCATTAGGATCCATATCTGGAGTTTCCAAATTAGTATTACTACAACTTGGTTCGTCCATGTATGTATCATAAATGAGATTAGGAGTCTCAGGATGCTGTTCATTTTGAGGTGACATATCAAACATTTCATTATTGTGACATGTAGCATATGGTTGTACCTCAGAAACCGCATTAGTATCAAAAGCAGGAGGTGCTTCTGAGTCTGTGTCGTACTTTGCCTCCTGGAGATTTGCCATAAAAATGCAGTTTGCATCGATGTCCTCTTGATCTTCTGAAGCATCCATGATAGCCATGAAGTCATTCTCTTCTGCACTCAACCGAAGTCCAGCCGTTTCCTTGTTTGCCAACATTAATGCTTTCTGCAAGTAAGCTGGATCCCTCTTATTCGGCTTGTCTGGACAGTTCCTAGCCATGTGACCAATACCCTGACAGTTGAAGCACTTCATCATATTACCCTGATTCCTATTCCCAGCTCCCTGAGCAACATTCCCAAACTGATTCCCAGCATTCTGTACCCTTTGATTACCAACAGCTGTACCCATCTGATTTCCTGCATACTGACCCATCTGATTTCCAACATACTGCCCTGCATTCTGATTACCCATCTGAAATCTTGGAGCATATCCCTGCTGATTCCCATATCCCCCAACCATCTGTCCTTGCTGTCCCATGTTGAAACTCGGCTGTGCAATCTGCTTGTTGCGAGTGTTCGATGAGATTCGTTGATTGTTGTTGGTGGGTGTGGAGTAACGTCCTTGGAATGCTTTTGATAGGTAAGCAAAAGCTTGAGTCAAAGCAGCAGTTGACTCATCCTGATCGTCTTGATCTGGGTGTTGTGGGTATTGTTGTTGTGGGATTACAAGTTGTTGTTGTGGGTAGAATGGTGATTGTGGAATATACTGTTGTTGCATGAATTGCTGAGTGGATGATGATGATGATGGTTGTGCACTGACTGTTGCGGGTGTAGGTGATTGGACTATGAGTGCAAGAGGATCTTGTTGTTTTGCTTGCTTCTCTTTTCTGACTTCATTTGCCTCTGCTTGGTTTTGTTTAAGAAAGTCATAGAGTTGATCGTAGTTCACATCATGAAGATTCTTAGTTTGGTTGACAATAGTAACATATCGTCCCCATTCTTCTGGAAGGTTGTTGATGAACTTGATGTTTTGAACAATTTGCTTAGGTGCCAAATTGTTTCTGATCAACTCATTCATTAGAGTACAAAACCGTGTGTAGTAAGATTCAATCTGTTCAGCTGGTGTTGCTGTGAACTTCTCTCATTCTGTCAGAAGCTTGTTTTCCATTTCTTGAATGCCAATTTCTGTACCATAACATAGTCTTTTGACGCGTTCCCACATTGCATAAGCAGTTTCACAACTGTCTACAGCACAGAATATTTCTTGTGGTAAACCAAGTTGGATTAAATGCATTGCCATGTCATCTGCTTCAATTTGCTTCTGATATGCCAATGTGTATTCCTCTTCCGTTTGAGTTCGGAAGGTTGCTTTAATTGGAGGTGATGCATTAGGATTCCCAGCTGTAACTTGAATCTGACGAGGCACGAATGGACCTTCCTCTATGGATTTGATCAAGAGTTTACCTTGTCCTAGAGGCTTGGTTTTCATGTATCTTTTCATACGACTCGTCCATGGAAGATAACCACCTTTTTCTAACATTGGAGGACGGTTTTCTGAACCTGCAGCATGAATGTCTTGTTGTGTAGTCATCTTTAAGATATGGTATGATAAAGTGGATTGAGGATCGTGTCAACAAAATAGAAGATGTTGTTGTGAAGCCTTGGTTTGTTGTTGAAGATCGTTGATGTTGTCAGATATGTAAACGAAGCAAATTAAATAACGTTACGAAACTTGATTCAAGTATAATTAAGACAAAGTCAAAAGTTTATAATGAATGTAAACTTTTGAGTTGACGAAATTACGTTCGAATCAAATCCTTAAAAGTTATTTAACTTTGAACTTAATTCACACAAGTACGATGGAATTTTGGTCTCGAAACTTAAAACCTCAATAACTTCATTTTGGAGCGTTTTCAGGCCTCGAAAGTTGGGTTGAATGAATAAATTTATTCAACGTGTCCTTCTCCTCGTTCTCACGGTCGTTTTGACAGGTGTTTCGCTGAAAACGGAGTTACGGTTCAAAAGTTATGATCGTTTGAAGTTTCACAGAAGTACGAGGGCCAAAACTGCCAAATCTGGAAGTTCCCAAAGACTGCTAGAAAGTACAGGGACTGAAACTGTCAATTCTGAAATTTCTGAAAATCCTTCTTTGTCCGATATCGCAATTGCTTCTTTGTCCGATATCGCGATTGAGCAAAAGATCTCGGACAACACTGGGATTTGTCAACTGCGATAAGTCTGATTAGATGTGAAATGCGATAGAAATGTCAAATGCGATAACGCATGAACTGCGATAAGCACCCAATTGCGATAAAGTCTAACAGACCTCAATTGCGATAAGATGTGTCAAATGCGATAAAACCCTTGCAGTTTCCAAATGCGATAAACAAACTGAATAGCGATAAGACGCTGGTTTCACTGCAATTGCGATAAAACGCTACAAATCCCCAATTGCGATAAAACGATGAGTCACACCACTTTTTGACTTTCTTCCACTTGCAACCTTATCGCTTAAGATTTTCTCTTACAACTTTTCACCAACTAGCTAAAATTCCTGACACAATTCAACAACTTGTACCAATAATATCTAAGATATTACAATATAATAATCAAGAACACAAAAAGTGAATAACTTTTCCTGTGGTTCGATCAAAACACTTAGAATAAATAAATATTCCACACAAGAACACAAGATTCAAGTGAGAAAATATTCACAGATTCATAGGCCAAATCGTATAACCATTAACACATCCAACCTTACACATTAATCTAGCTCTTCTATTTCCAGTAACAAAATATTCACAGATTCATAGGCCACTTCGTGCCTTTTTGAGAAGCCAAAGACCACGACAGTGAATGGTATGAAGCAAAAACCGAACAAACAGACCTTCTACCTTGTTGATAGGCTCATGTATACCACTTGTAGGACCGAAGCTTCTCCTCTTTATCACACACAAACACACTAGATGATGACACTCACAAACAATATAAGAACAATAAGAGTGGTATGGATCATATGTAAATTTTCAAGTCAAATGTTTATTAATCTTCAAAGAGAAAAGAAATAATACAAGAGACTTGGGGTGTTACTCTCTCACACACACACACTCTTTTTCTTATCTAATAATGAGGCATACTTTCTAAAAGAGATATGTGTGTGTGTTTATACGACTGCCATCAAACCAAAGAGGGTTTGATGGGCTTTGACTTGGACCTTTGTGTGGACTTAACATTTGCACTACACATATGTTAAAGTTACAAGACTTTTCTAATGCCTTAAGCCCACACACTTAGTACACATTATACATTACACATTGATTCTTAACTACAAATGACCATCACTTCACATTAAATATAAATTTAATGCTAACATTGTGTTTTTTGAAACTGCATAATTTGTGTCTAGAAAGAATTATTTTGATAAGGAGAAGTAATTTTTTTTTTTACCAAAGGGCTTATAGCCCAGCGGTACACGGAAGTCTTGCAATGAAGCTTGTTCCTTGGGCAACCAGGGTTCGAGTCCGAGCAAGCAGGGTTTACTTCAATTTAAGTGTCGTGCCTTCGAGCGGCTTAAATTGAAGGTTTTCCCCCCATCGGGTAGTTCACAGGCTTCGGTCTGGGGTAGTGCAAGTGGCACAATGATACTCTTGGCACTCACGGGTTTCGAGTTTGCTGTTCAAAAAAAAAAAGGAGAAGTAATTTTTTTGTGCACTTTTCTCTCGATTGTTTTAATTATTTGTCTATTTCTAAATATGTAAAAAATTGATTAAGTTTACTATGTCACCTTTGCCTTTAAATTATTTTCCAAATTA
Source organism: Artemisia tridentata subsp. tridentata (assembly GCA_021014915.2). NCBI lineage: Eukaryota > Viridiplantae > Streptophyta > Magnoliopsida > Asterales > Asteraceae > Artemisia > Artemisia tridentata. The sequence continues at coordinate 8,980,198 of CP139506.1, read as the reverse complement.
CTAGTATTTGTCTATTTCTAAATATGTAAAAAAAATTGATTAAGTTTACTATGTCATATCAAAGGACTTGTGGTCTAGTGGGTGGGGCTTAACTTGTTAAGCGAGCCACAAGTGGGAGTAGTACCGGGTGGGTGACCACCCGGGAAGTCCTCACTTGTGGTCCACTCGCAGACCATATTGTTCCGGAGATATATTTGCAATGATGGTTGGAACCCCTTAGACCTAGCCGCTGGGGGTTCGAACTTGAGCAATGGCCCGGTTTTCATCCGGCTGTTACTCCAGCAAGGTAACTTGTGTGGAGGCAGTACGGTTTCCGGGGGAAACCCGTTACCACCTGAGATCAGCGTGGACCCGGTTAAGACAACATAGTCTGGCGGGGTGGCGATGGGGCCTTCGTTCGCGAAGGTGGTCGTTTCTAAGTTGAAATTTGCCTTTCAAAAAAAAAAAAAGTTTACTATGTCATCTTTGCCTTTAAATTATTTTCCAAGGATCGATGAAAGTTATAACTAGTTTCTTTTTTCTTTTTCTTTTTTTTTCTTGAAAAGCCTAACTAGTAAGGAGAATCATTTTGCAAAAATAAGCAGTAATAACTAATAAGGTTTGGGAGTATGCAAACTTAATAAAGTTTTACGGACCTGACCATAAGTAACTATAAGTATATTCAAAGGGGTAGCTAAATTTTTTTTTTGAAAAATAATAAGATGAACCAAACATAGTTTCACAATTTTTTGAGCTAATTTTTTTTTTTTATTATTTTTTTTGAACAATAATTTTATGAATTAATGGTAAGTTTTTCGAAATTATAAGCTTGTGTTCAAAAAATAGATAGTATATTTTAGAGCTTTGTATAGTTTAGAGCTTTTGGCTAATCAACTAGGAATAACTCTTAAGTTGGTGGACAACTCACAATTATTAAGTTGGTAGACAACTTACATATCACTAGACAAAAGTTATAACCACTTGCTAGTTTCAAGGTTATAAATAGCGCGAGGCGTGACGTGGCGGTATGACCAAGCCTCACGACTTAGCGGTTAAGGCGAAGTTTTTGCGTTTATAAGACGTGCCATAAGTCGGCACAAAATATAAAAATATCTATATATTTATATTATATTTCATATATATTGAATTTACAAAAAGACGTGATATAAGAGGGCATAGGGTGTGGCGTAGCGGCATGACCAAGCCTTATGCGCATTATGCTTTTGCGGTGTGGCTAATTGGCTTGTTTCAATAATAATAATAATAATAATAATAATAAATAAATAAATAAATAAATAATTGAGAATAAAATCGCAAAGAAAACAAAAGGTGGAATGATGTGACTTAAACTATGCAAAGTACATTTACACCATTGAAATCCATGAAAAGAAGTGCTCTTTTTGTCTTTCACAGGAGACCATATAAATGCAGCTTCCACGAAGGATTGAATATAAAGACCCTTTTAGAGCATTAGGTGTGATGATACAACAAAACTTCTCGTTTGGAGCACACACCAGCTGCCACATTATTTTAACAAACCTCTCTTATCATAACTAATTTAAACTTACTTATTTGAGGTCCATCACTTATAATTTTATTTTTTTTATCCAAATTTTCAAATAAACTAAATTTATTTCACTAAAAAAAAAAAAAAAACATTACAACATATTAAAATTAGACGCAACTAAAAATAACGATACGAAAAAAAATGATACGGGAAAAAAATACAACGCATATTAATAATACGAAACTTAAACATTTTACTCGTCATCTTGATATTTCTTCATTATTTTTTCTTGTCTCTTGCGAATGATAGCGGTTTTGTCCGGTGTAGTCGTGTCGGGATCTAGTAGGAGAAATTTCATCTCCTTCATCTCTAACGCCTTTACTTCCTTCTCCTTCCTAGCCTCGTAACAAGCCATTTGAACGTGCTTGTGGTACTTTGAATTGTGAACCCGACGGTTGTGATTCAAAGTGTTGTTGTGGTTGAGATTGAAGAAACGTTGAAGGTTGTTACGGGTTAAAAAACTGTGGTGCCGGATTGAATTGTTGCGTACCGTATTGAGGTATTTGTGGCGACAACGAGTTAGAATTTTGTGATGAGAGGGTAGACAGGTTTGACGAACCCCCGTATTGTTGTGGGTTTGAGGAGAGGAGGTTCGTGAAATAGCCGCATTCGTTTGGATTTTGAGACATTTTTTTGTTTGATTTGGATATAAAGAGTAAAGTGTTGTTTACGAAAAAGAATGTGTAATGTATTGGTATTTATAGAGTGAAAACTAAATTGTGTTAAGTTTTTCATTAAAAAAAAAAAAAAAAAAAAAAAAAAAAAAAAAAAAAAAAAGGTTAAATGGTAATATTACTGTTTTTATTTCAAATGGGCCCCAATCAAACGGTAACAATGTCAATAGTTTCCCTCGTCGTGCAGGTGAGGAGTTGTGGTTTGACGAGCTATGGCGAAGATTGGCGAAGCTGCCACCGTGGAACGGCGAGGGATGAGTAACACCACACCGTCCGCTCTTAGGTTATTGTTTTTTTTAAACAAACTTTTAGGTTATAGTTTACCATTGTGAAATATTGTTTTATGGTGATGGTCGAGTTTTATTTATAGGACTACTTGACTCAGACTAAGGGTGAGCAAAACCGACCGAATCTCAAAAATCTCAAAAAATCGACCGAATCCAAGCGTCCCGAATTCCTAACCGACCATACTCGGGTCGGTATTCGGTTTTGATTTTTCAGAAATTCGTTTTCGGGACGGGTCGGTTCGGGTCGGGACAAAGACCGAAAAACCAAACCAATATCGACCAAAACCGACCGAACCCGAGTATGGTCGAAACCGAACCCGACTAAACCGAGCAATTCGGTTCGGTATTCGATTTGGGTTTTTCCCCGAACTCGATTTCGGGATGAGTTGGGTCGGGATTCGGCCCGATGCTCAGCCCTAACTCAGACTAAGGCGTGTTTGGGTTGTAAATAGATTTTGGATTAAAATTTGAATTTAGATTTGGATTTGTTTATCTGAATGGATGGTCATATTAATCTGATTTGAATTTGGGTTTTGGATCTTGAATTGATTTGGGGTTGTGTCAGCCGGATTGGTAGTGCCAGCAGTAGCGGAGGTAGAGTAGACCGATGGTGGGACAACATATGGTGTTACCATTAGTGGAATAAGAATTTAATTTAGATGTGGGTTGCGGTGGTGGTATGTTTAGATAGGAGTGACTTAGATTTAGTGACAGAGAGAAGATCTCATTGTCATGAGAATTGATATGGTGGTGGTGGAGGTGTCGGACGACGGTGGCAGTGGTGACCGGAGTAGGTGGTTGGTCGGAGTTGGTAATTGGCCGGATTTAGTGGTGTGGTAAATTCAATAGAGGGAGAAGAGAGATGGGAGTGAGAGTGTTTGTTTGTGGTAAAAGAGTAAATTACACATATGGTCCCTTTGATTAGACATTAAAAGACCATAATGCCCTCATGTGCAAGTCACATGAGTAACTTTAACGGTCAAACTTGACGGACGTTTGGTCAAGGGACCATATGTGTTAGTAGTTTCCGAGTTAAGGACTGTGAGTGCAAAAAAAAAAGTCAAGGGACCATACGTGAAAGTCAACGCCAACCACAAGGACCATCCGTGTAATTTACTCTAGGCTTATGCTATCCAAAACCCCCTTGTGATGTTAAATCATAGGGGATTTGGTCAAAGATTTCTTTTGGTGGCAGTATAACACAGTTTTTTGTCAGTTTTTGTTTCATATTTCTGACAGTTTTATAGTTTTTGTCAGTTTTTGTTCCGTATTTCTGTTCCGCACTTTCAGGTTTATAGTTTTTTGATATAAACAAAATTAAAAAAAAAAAAAAATGAAAAAAATGGTGGGGGGGGGGGGGTGTGGATAAGCTTTTTTTTTTGGGGGAGGGGGGGTTAGAATAAGCTGGGCCTTCATTTTATTCTTCTTGTACTTGCATCCACTAAAGTATTCTCATGCTCCCAGATGCATTTCAAAACCTATTTCAAAATTCTAAGGGTCCGTTTGATTTATAGATGAGTTTATGATTAGAATTTAGATTAGGATTTAAATTTTGATTAGGATTTGAATACTGATTTTATATATGAGAGAGAAAATAATATATTTAATTAATAATAATTAATTTAAAAAAATAAATGAATTTTAATTTAAAACTAAACATTTATAATGCTAAAAAAATAGAAATGATAAAAAAAGACAAAAAGAAAAAAGAGTAGGTCCAATAAAATTTCAAAAACCTACCCAACACCCTTAGTTTTAGGGCCCGTTTGGTAGAGGGTTATTGACCCAAAGGAATACAATGATAGCCCATATCAAATGTTTGGTACCTCAAAGTAATACTATCATTCATAAAAATATGTACTGTACCGATTCTAGTGTGGGAGGGTGGTATTTGACAAAAGTGTGGGACCACTTTATTCACTCTCTCTATATCACTCATCCTTTTATATTTCTTTCTCATATATTTTTTATATTTTTAATTATTTATATCTTTTTATAATACATTTTTTCCCCTACATCAAATCTAAATTCAAATTCTAATCCAAATTTAAATCCAAATCCAAATCCTAAACCCATCTACAAACCAAACGGGCCCTTACACATCCTAATATTATGGGTATCACTCCCAAATCCTAATCCTCATAGTTCAACCAAACAATTAATTAATGTCTTGTCAATTAAAAACTCATGCCAAAGTACTCAACCAAACGAGCCCTAAGTGTTTGACTATTACTATCTCCGTCTCATATTAATTGTCCAGTTTTAAATTTTGAAGTCTTTTTTTTTTCAACTTTGACATTAAATATTTTTTGTTTGTGTTACATAATATTTAATAAAAATTATACCAATGAAAATACGTTTAAAACTCGTGTGAGAAATGAAAGAAAAACGTTTGATATTATTAAATTTTGGAGTAAAATGCGAAAAATGTCCCTGAACTTTGTCAAAATTGCGAAAGATGTCCTCCAAAAAAAAGTGCAAAAAATGTCCTTGATGAGTTACTGTAGATGCAAAAAATGTCTTTTTGCCTAACGCTCGTTAACTTTTCATGTTAGTTGCGTGTGAAATGACTATTTTACCCTCGTTTACTAAAGGGACTTTTTTTGCTGTGTGAAATAACTATTTTACCCTCTCATCACTAGGGACGTTTTTTGCAATTTACTATTCACTTTCTTTTTGACTTCCCATCACCACCGCCCTCTACCACCACACAACCATCACCACCACCCTCCACCACCACCAAAATCACAAACACAAAAATAAAAGAACACATAATATGTAAATGGATCCAAACCCAAATCTTAAAAATGTTGAAAACCAACATCAAGCATTATATAAGTCGAATTCCATTGGTGGGGATTGTCAAGGTATAATGACTTCTCATTGCCAAGGTATAACTGCTTCTCGCTATTAGCTTTAAATTCTTGAACCATTTCGTTGAACTTCTTACTAGCTGTTTGTGAATTTCTGATGTATCGTACACTTTCACGGATTTTGCAAATGGTCAAACTTAACGCATCTAAACAATCTTCCACCATAACTTTGATTAAATTTACAGCACATCTTACTTCGAACAGCTGATCGTTACATAAAAGAAACCGATTTTGCGATAATTGTTCACGAATTTTACCAGCAATATTGTCATCAGCAATTAACTTGAATCACGAACATTGAATTAAATGAATACTAAGTACAATAGCTAAATTGAGCTACAACCAGCAACAAAAATGAAGTCAAACACCGGTCAAACAAAGTCAAAATAACCGCATTCACAGTCAACAATCAAAAACTGGATTTGAATAGCATACGTAAAATGCAGGTAGGTATAATACGAAAAAATTTAAAAATAAAATTCGATTAACTCAGATCTGTGTAATTGGAGCCCTAGTATTGAAGGAATTAGTGGGGTTTAATGAATTTGGGGGAAGTGAGTCAGGGTGTGTTTGTTTCATTAAGATGTTTTATGTGACTATCACATCTTACGAGTAAAAGGTGGCTACAAAGTCTAAGGGTGTTTTTTTTTTTTTTTTTTTTTTTTTTTTTTTTTTTTAAATCTTACTAGCCCTCTTACTCTTACCAGTAAGAGGTGGTCAGACGTTTTGCTTGTTTATTTTTTTTTTCTTTTGAGTCAGACACAGTTGGACATATAACATCTTACTCAGTAAGAGGTGGGAGACTTGTCTTACTGCCTCTTACTCGATAAGAGATTGAAGACTCGTGTTAATATAATATATTTGATGGTTTATTAACTACGTTATATTTATAATAAAAAGTTTTGTTTCATATTTACATAAGTTCTTAAATAAATTGCAGAAATAAGCACTTAAAATCATTCGGACAATTAAAAAAAACAAATAACATTATTTCGTTCAGATTTAGACTTTCTAGCCACCTCCTACTGGTAAGATGTGGTAGTCAGATTCAGACCTAAAACATCTTAATGAAACAAACACACCCTAAATCTGAACGAAATAATGTTGTTTGTTTTTTTATAATTGTCTGAATAGCTCGTTTCTGCAATTTATTTAAGTAACTTATGTAAATATGAAACAAGACTTTTTATCATAAATATAACATAGTTAATAAATCATCAAATATATTATATTAACACAAGTCTTCAATCTCTTATCGAGTAAGAGGCAGTAAGACAAGTCTCCCACCTCTTACTTAGTAAGATGTTATATGTCTAACTGGGTCTGACTCAAAAGAAAAAAACAAACAAGCAAAACGTCTGACCACCTCTTACTGTTAAAAGTAAGAGGGCTAATATTAAAAAATAAAAAAAAAAAAAAAAAAAAAAAAAAAAAAAAAAAAAATTAGTTAGCTGGAAAGATGGAAGGGGGGAGTCAGTGAGAGTAGGATTTGAGTGATTTTTAGTGATTTGAAAAAAATAACAAAAAGCAGATAATGAGTGTGTGTGTTTTTGAAGGTGTGATTAGTGTGTGTGATGTTTCAGGTGGATGATGAGATTGAATTTATGGTAAGGTTGAGATGAAGGGGTTTGATATTATGTGTTCTTTTATTTTTCGTGTTTGTGATTTTGGTGGTGGTGGTGATAATTGTGTGGCGGTGATGGGAAGTCAAAAAGATAATGAATAGTAAACTATAAAAAATGTCCCTAGTAGGTGAGGGTAAAATAGTTATTTTACACGGTCAAAAAAAGTCCCTGTAGTATGCGAGGGTAAAATAGTCATTTCACACGTTACTAACGTGAAAAGTTAACGAGCGTTAGGCAAAAGGACATTTTTTGCATCTACAGTACCTTATCAAGGACATTTTTTGCATTTTTTTATGACATCTTTCGCAATTTTGGCAAAGTTCAGGGACATTTTTCACATTTTTCTCTAAATTTTGAGTATTAACATTAGAAAATGTTAGAGTATACTAGAAATTACGAGTATATTGGTAAATTTTGCAAATGGTCCTCGTCATCATGCATTCCTCTTTTCAATTGTGTTTTTTAATCTTGATTTCATAGTTGTTAAGATCCCGATCTTGATCTTAGGATCTTACGATTTTACAATTTTACAAAGTGAAAACGGTCCGGATCTTACGTAGGATCTTAACAAGCTTAAGATCTTATAGGATCCCGATCTTGACCATAGGATCTTAAGATCTACTCCGATCCGATCCTACTTTTCTCGAATCGCAAACTTAAAAACTACAAATTTATGGGTTATGCTTTTATATAATTAAAAAAACAACATGTGATTCTTCTTAAACATTTCATATTCATAATTTACGATAACATTTCCATGAAACATTCATATAATTTCGTGTTTATGATATATAATAATTTGTAGATTTAAATAATATTACAATGATCATTAGAAAACGACATTATAGTAGGATCTTAGGATCCCGATCCGATCTTACGATCACGATATTGCAAAGATTTTCATTGATAAGTGAAGTAGCAAATATAGTAAATCGCGAATCGGTCTAGACGGGCGGTCGATCCTCTTGTAGCTCGTGAATCGATCTAGACGGGATTAATAGGTGATTAATCGGATTGACATTTTTGGCAAGTTTTGAGTATTTCCGGCGATGTTTGAGTATTCTCGGCAAAATTTTCTTTAATGTTTTGTATTTGTTCAATCACAAATGATGTGAATGACAAACGTATGTCTACGTTTGTGACTAAAATGTTTTGTATGTGTTCATTGGGTAGTGAGTAGCCTTTTTACTTTTTTTTCGAAAGTCATCATTTTACCAAAAGCCAAAAATGAGCAGGTATTAGTTTTAAACGAGCTGTCATTTTGTGTACATGTATGTTTACTAATGACTACTTACAGATTCCAACATTGCTGCAACCCATCGTCACTTGCATTCTGTGCAGGTTTCAGCATCACCATCCTTCCCTGCACCACCATCTACATTCTGTGCCACAGCGTCACCATCCTCCCCTGCACCACCATCTACAGGTTCTAGCACTGCTGCAACCCGTTTCTTTGGAGCCTTTTTAATGCCTGAAAGTGTGATCATGTTTGCTGAACGAATCACACGTAACTTGCTACCTTTGTTGTATGCCTTTGTTAGTGCAGCTTTCACAGATGGCTGAACACCATCAAGCAGATTTATGCCCCTAAACCACACATATACTTACACAGATAAGCTGGGATCAAATGGAAATATGATAACATAGTAGGACAAAGTGATACCTGAAATTTAGACATCGCCATCATCGAATGTAAGTCTTCCTGGTTAATGGAGTATAAATCCATAAACTCTACAACCTTTTCAACAGCTTCATCCTGCCAATCATCCCATTTCCTCCGGAACACAACCTAGAAAGCGTGAAACGAATCGAATTTTGCCAAATAAATTGAATTCTGGAAAGTTATGCATATTTATACTCGTTTTTATCAGAAAAACTATTTCGTGAACAATGGTGCACGTTTCGTAATTTTTCGAGTCCGTTTGGTACGTCGAATGGGCCCCGGAGTGTTTTTGTCAAAAGTTTAGCCATATTGGCAGTTTAGGTCCCTCCGCACCATTGTTTCATTTCCGCCCCCCACTTTCAATTTTACACAATTAGTCCATTCTCAAAAATATATAAACCCCAAAATTATTTATTTATTTCATTTTAACATACACACACAAACACACTCCTCCCCTTTCTCTCTCTACCCTCGCCGGCGACCACCTCCGACCGGCCACCGCCGTCACTTCCGGCCAACCACCGTTGACGGAATTTTTCCGGCGAGATATTTTAATTGCCAAATCAATAGATCAGTTTATCCCAACCATTTCTGGAGCTTCTTGGCTCATAACTCACACCGCAACACTACCCACTCGCCACCACCACCTTCGGTAACACCACCGCCACCACCACAGCCCCTCTCACCTTATTTTCTTCTCGGTAAACTCTTTCATGCGCCCCTATCCCCTTTATATTTAAATATTTTTGAAACCCTAATTTCTATATTTTATTAAATCCGATTTATATAATCTTTTTCTAATAAAAACCTATTGTTTTTGATAAAAACCGTGTGGAACTCGTGTTTTGACCCTGACTCGGTCGCGACTCGTTTGTGACTCGGCTGCGACTCGGAATCACCGAGTCAACTCGTGTTGACTCGGGGTGAGTTGTTTGTTTATCCAGTTTCTTTTATTCTCCTTTATTTCTTGATGCGTTGTAGCTCGTTTGGTTTCGTCTCGGGTTTGTTTGAGGTCTCGACAGCCGACGTACGGTGAAGCCAAGCTGTGACTCGTGGTGAGTCACGGCGAGGCGAGGTGTAGTTGTTTAGGGTTAGGGTTCGGATTGTGTAGTTGTAAGGTTTGTGTTGGTTTTGTTTGCGGTTTGGATTTTGTGTGGGTTCGGTGTGGATTTGGATGTGGATTTGTGTTTGGTTTATAGATAGGATTAGTTTAGATGTGGATTTGTTTGTGTCGATTGGATTTTGATATAGAGTTGGATTTGTTGCGAATTAATGTAAGATGGTTTTAACTTTTGATCTTGTGGTTTCTGGGTTTTTAGTTGTTGTGTTAGTTCTGGTTAACAATTATCATATTGATTTGATTTTTTATTTATGATAATTGATACATAGTTTTGTAATAGTAGGAAAAAAATAAAAATAAATAAATAAATAAAAATAAATTAGGTGCTACAGTGCAATACAGTGCGGCACAGTGCAGAACAGTTGCCTAGCAACAGTGTTTTGGGGGACTGTTACACGACTTTTAGTATATATATATAATACGTGACACACATTATTAGACTCAGAAATTTTAGTCATCAACCCTATTTCAGAACATGGATAAACAGATTAATGTATCATGTATTCATGTATGAATGATACATTAATTAAATATTGATTTTCGAGTCTTATCGGGTTGACCCGATAACAAAAATTATCTAACCCTAACTTTTCTCGATAACAATATCGGGTTATCGGGTTCGTTTAAGTAACCCGATAAGCTTTTTCAACCCGATTTAACCCGACCCTGTAAGGCTTTTCGGGTCCGGGTCGGGTCCAAACCCGACCTAGTAACACCCCTAGTTTTGAGTGTAGTTCAAAATATACATGACGGGGCGGGTCCATATCCATTTAGTAATTGTTGCTAACTATACTCTTCACATCTTATATCACCCTTACTCATTAAAATTACTTTTGATTAGCTGAAACGTAAAGTGAATATTTATTTAAATACATTCCAAAATGTAACGATAAACATTTTATTTAAGACGAGGGGAGTATTTAATTAAAAAACTGCTCAATTGTTAAAACAACATGTGAATTTGGTTTTTGAGTGTGTGTGGTATATTGTGAGTATGTTTGTATAAAGTGGGCTATTTTTATATTTTTGATTTGGCGGTGATCATAAAGGTAAAATATGATGATAATGATGATGTGACGTTGACGTAAATGTGATAATAGTGGTTTCATAAAAAACTAGTCTTAGAGTGCTTGGTGTGGGATGGTATTCGTCCGCCATTGCGTATTTTTTTACCCAATGGCACACCAACAACATGCCATACTAAGGGTGAGCAATCCGACTGGATCGACCGGACCGACCGAAGGACTAACGGTCCGGTCTCGGTCTGGGTTTTTCATTATTTCAGTCTCGGTCCGGACCGGTCCGGATTACAAACCGGACATTTAGCCTATTTGGACCGGACCGACCAGACCGGACCGGACCGAGACCGGACCGACCACATTTGGTCCGGTCTCAGTCTAGGGTTTTTGCCTAACTCGGTCTCGGTCCGGTCCGGTGCGGTTTTTATGTAACACCCCCATTTTTGAGATACGCAGCGGAATATAAGCTTGGGGTGTTACTTCATGGTTCACAGTCATGAGAATAGAAAACGACTCGAAAAGAGACGTTTTTAAATAAAATTGTTATCATTCATTTATTTAATATCAGAGTACATAAGATAGGTCCCAAAGGGAGGTTCGGAAAATACATTATAAAAGTACATTATTCATTGAATGATAACAAAGTGGACACTCTTGTAAAAAGAAAGTCCACAGCCACTTCGTGCCATCGCCATACTCCTAGTTACCTGAGATAAACATGCTTAAAAAGTCAACACAAAGGTTGAGTGAATCTATAGTGTTTAAAATTATAATCAGTTTGAACACAAGCCAAAATATGAGAAATCAGTTATATCGTAGTTCAGGAATATTGCACTAAACCTCATGACACGCAATGCGTTAACAGTTTCCAGGTTCCACAATCATGATTGAAATGAGAGTGGTCTTGCCCCCGAGTTAAAGATATCAAATATAATGCATCTGCCTAACCGGCTAAAGATATCAAATATAATGCATCTGCCTAACCGGCTACCACGTAGATATCCATCCGGTTAGAACAAATGGGTCGTCAGGCCAATAGATCTATTCACATATTCGCGCTCACCCAGCAGGTGACTAATGGTGCATGATATGAGGGTCTTTTAAATAAATAATTCAATCTCAATAATAACGTAAGTTAGCCTAGTGCAATAACAATCAGGAAAATACTTGTGTTCGGTTTAATAGCATGTATCTCCCCACATATTTGGAAAACACGTAAGTAAGAAAAGTGGGACTATAAACTCACCTGAATAGTCTGGATGGAAAACAAAGTTACACAAAGTTGATAAATGTCTCCGGCTTGCAACCTGGGTTTGTATGTCAAGTTTTTCAGTAACCGTTCCTGATTATAAGTTTTATTTCCCGTTTTACGTTTTCAGTTTCGTTACTAGGTTTTAATTTCTAATAATAATATAATAATAATAATAATAATAATAATAATAATAATAATAATAATAATAATAATAATAATAATAATAATAATAATAATATATTAATAATAATATATTATTAAATTAAAAATTAGGGTTTTAAGTGTATTTTCCTTTTAGTCTCTTAAGTATCTAGGGTTGGCAAGTTTTACCCTCGAACTTTATGAAAATGACAATTTTTACCCTTGAACTTTTAGAAATATACAAAATTTACCCCTGAATTTTAATTAATTGACACTTTATACCTTTAAGTTTCAAAATGTATAGTTTTTACACCTTAGGGATTTCCCGATCGCAAATAAAGTCCAAACAGAAAACTTGGTGGAGTTTTGGCAAAAATGATCCCTATGTCTCCCACGTTTTGCACTCGACATCCTCTTTATTCAAAAATGATTTATTTTTAGCGTTTTAAACCGTGACCTTTTACAAAACCTTCTCTAAAGTATTTGTAAAATGTTTTGAAAGTATTTTGCCAAGAGTCGAAGTTTGGTTCGGTCTCACGAACGAGAAAACCAAAACAGAAACCATGCGACCCTTGTTTACCTCGACAGAAATACACCCAACTTATTATGTCCCGTTCTCTTTCGTTACTCGATGAAAAACTCTGATTCTTTTTCCTACAATTAGCCCTTTTAAAGTACTTTAAGCATGTCGAAAATCAGAATTTATAGATTACGTTTAATATGGTAAAACGACGACCAAAGCAGCAGGTCTGCTGTGGTCGACTGAAATGAAAAAGAAAAAGAAAACGCATATCTATCTATATCCGATTTTTAGACACCATGTTTTTATGATTTGATCAGTTATTGTAACATGTTTAAAGAGTTCCTAGACTGTTTTTATTATCCTAGATCACCAAAATTATTAATTCGAAATTATATGCACTCGATAGAACAAAGATTGAATAAAAACGTGTTTTAGTTATTTCTTGGTTATGCCATCTATTATTACGTGTTCTAGGATTTATTTAAACACAAAATAAATATATGAAATTAAATGAGAAAGGCCAGAAGCATACCTTCTCTAAAAAGTCGACTAGGGTTATTTAAGTGGAATGGAATTCGAACTTGGTCTCTACTGGACTTGGCTTGCTCCTACTGCTTCTCTAGGCTTAGTTTAGCATATGTGGGACTAATAGGATCAGTAGTGTAAAGGGTGGAGGCTGTTTGTGTGGGTTCGATGGGTTAGTGATGGTTTAGGGTTTCATTTGGTGGTTGCTATTTATAGAGGACAACCTAGGGTTTCTAAAGGTTTCTAGGGAGTGTATGGGAGAGTGTGGGGTGAGGTGTATGGCTGTGGTTGGCTCCATGTGGAGAGGAGGGGGAAAAAGTGTGGTGTAATAATCTCCTTCACACATGTGGCTTCTATTCTAGAAGAAGAATGATGTGTCTAATTTAGGGTTTACACATGTGGAAGATTAGGGCTTGGAAATATCTAGGGTTTAGTTCCTTTATAGTTGTAGTCGAACTAGGATGAGTAACTAGCTAGTTAGGGTTCGATGGTATGCTTAGAGAGGTTGTACTATGGCTTTGTGATCTTGTAAACTAGGGTTTTGGATAAAGTTAGGTTTTCCTAGGTTTAGGGTAAGTTAGAAATAAAATTTGAATCTAATTAACCTAATTTTATTGTAATCGAATTGTATTATTTAGGTGGAAAATAGTTTTTGTGCTTTGGGTAGTTGTACTTTAGGCTAAGAAGACTTGTACTTATGTAAGAAAAATAAGAAAAATGTATTTTTAATTATTTCTTAATTTTCTATAATTTTTATGTAATTTTTATTACACTTTATATGCCATTAAATGAGTTTTTATATTTTTGTGCATAAAAGAGTTGTACATTATGTTTATGAAGTTGTACATATATAAAATAAATAAATAAATTATTTTTATAATTTATTATATGAAACTATTACATAAAATGTTATTTAAATAATTATTTCTAATGTTTTTATAAAGTTTTTATGTTTATTTAGATTTCATGCTTAAAGGACTTGTATCTTGACTTAAGATATTTGTACATATTATAAAAATATTAACTAGGGTTTACAAATAAAATAATAGTTTCTAAGAAATTAGGGTTTTATCAGAAGTTATAGTGGAATTAGGGTTTCTGTGCTTTAGTGGCTTGTACATTATTTAAATAATCTATATGTTGTTATTTTATAGTTTTGTTATCTTCACATGTTGCTATGGTAGTTTAGAATTTCATAAAACTCTTATTAGTTAAGAAACATTCAGTTTTAAACGTACCTTAGCGAAATAACGTAAAGTGGTAAGTGGGACCTCATAACTTTTTAGGTCAATGATGTTTACATAGGTAAATACTAAATCAGTTAAGGTTGGGTTGCAAGCAGGGTTATCATTGATGTGATCTTCGTCACATAAGATAATAGTTATAATCAAGAAAAAAAAAAAAAAAAAAAAAAAAAAATTCTACGTGGAAAAAGTTAAGTACTAGAAAATTATATAGGGAAATCTTACAGTGGTTACATTATCCCCCCGTTGAAGGGAATCTCGTCCCGAGATTCAGTCAGTGTTGGTTGAAGAATTAGGGAAAAGATGCGGGTACTTGGCCCGGATTTGGTCTTCTCGTTCCCAGGTAAATTCTGGTCCTCTTTTGGAGTTCCATCTAACCTTTACGATAGGAACGCGACTTCGTTTCAGTTGTTTGATCTCTCTATCCATAATCTCCACAGGTTCTTCCACAAAATTGAGCTTATCATTGAGACGAAGCTCCTTCATGGGAATCACGAGTGTTTCATCTGATAGACACTTCTTTAAGTTCGAGACGTGGAATATAGGATGTATTCTACTAAGTTCTACGGGAAGTTCAAGTCGGTAAGCTACTAGACCGATTTTCTCCAAAATCTTAAATGGTCCAATATATCGGGGATTCAACTTTCCTCGTTTTCCGAATCTAACCATTCCCTTCCATGGTGACACCTTTAACATAACTCTGTCTCCTATTTCAAACTCCATAGGCCTTCGCCTAGTATCTGCGTAACTTTTCTGTCTAACTCGGGCTGCTTGCAAATGCTGTCGGATTTGCACAATTTTATCGGTGGTTTCCTGTATTAACTCGGGCCCAGTAAGTTGGAATTCTCCGACTTCTGCCCAGCATACAGGTGACCGGCACTTTCTTCCATAAAGTGCTTCAAATGGTGCTGCTTTGATGCTTGCATGGTAACTATAGTTGTATGAGAATTCTGCCAAAGGCAAATGTCTATCCCATCCTTTACCAAAATCTATTACACATGCTCTAAGCATATCTTCCAGCGTTTGAATAGTCCTCTCACTTTGTCCGTCGGTTTGTGGATGATAAGCCGTACTCATATCTAATTTTGTCCCCAAAGCTTTCTGAAGCTTTTCCCAAAATCGAGACGTGAAACGAGAATCACGATCAGAAATAATAGAGATTGGTACCCCATGTCGTGAGATTATCTCCTTTAGATATAATTTGGCTAGATCTTCTACTTCATCAGTTTCTTTGATTGGCAAAAAGTGAGCGGATTTCGTAAGGCGATCAACTATGACCCAAATAGTGTCATATCCACTTGACGTTCTAGGCAATTTGGTGATAAAATCCATTGTTATTCGTTCCCATTTCCATTCAGGAATCTCATGTTGAGTCAATAGACCGGATGGCCTTTGATGCTCTGCTTTAACTCGTGCACAAGTCAAACATTTACTGACATACTCCGCTATATCAGCTTTCATGTTTGGCCACCAGTAAAGTTTCTTGAGATCCTGGTACATCTTTTCAGATCCCGGATGGATAGAATATTTGGACTTATGTGATTCGTGCATAATCACATTTCTTAAATCACCAAAGAGCGGTAACCAACTCCGGTTCTTTATACAACGAGTCCCGTTAGGGCGGACTTCAAATACTTTGTCCATACCTCTCAAATTCTCAGCCTGCACATTTTCTTCTTTTATTGCTTCGGCTTGCGCATTGAGAATTTGGGATGGTAAATCCAAATTAATGGTCATTACTAAAGCTCTAACTCGAAGAGGCTTATTTCGTTCCTTCCTGCTTAGCGCATCTGCTACAACGTTTGCTTTTCCAGGATGATAATGAATTTCACAGTCGTAGTCGCTTAATAACTCCAACCATCGGCGTTGTCTCATATTTAATTCCTTCTGGTCGAGAATATGTTGAAGGCTCTTGTGATCTGTGTACACAACGCACTTTGTGCCATACAGATAATGTCTCCAGATTTTGAGAGCAAATACAACTGCTCCTAGTTCAAGATCATGAGTAGTATAATTTTCCTCATGAGGCTTGAGTTGTTTAGAGGCATAAGCAATCACTTTGTTCCTCTGCATCAACACCGCTCCTAAACCTTGGTGTGACGCGTCGCAATACACAACAAAATCATCACTTCCTTCTGGTAAAGCTAAAATTGGAGCTTCACAAAGCTTTTGCTTCAACAGCTGGAAAGCTTTCTCTTGATTTTCTCCCCATACATACTTCTTACCTTTCTGAGTTAATTCCGTTAAAGATTTGGCAATCTTTGAGAATCCCTCTATAAATCTCCGATAATAACCAGCGAGTCCTAAGAATTGTCGCACTTCAGTAGGAGTCGTTGGTATTGGCCAATTTTTAACTGCTTCTATTTTGGATGGATCCACGTGGATTCCATGGCGGTTAACCACATGTCCAAGAAACTGCACGGTATGAATCCAAAAATCACATTTGGAAAATTTAGCGTACAGCTGTTCCCTCTTGAGTAGTTCCAAAATAGTCTTCAAATGCTCTGTATGTTCCTCTTCACTCCGAGAATAGATAAGAATATCATCAATGAACACGATCACAAATTTATCCAAATAGGGTCTGCATACACGATTCATGAGATCCATGAATATAGCGGGTGCATTGGTTAACCCAAATGGCATTACTTGAAACTCATAATGACCGTATCTTGTTCTAAAAGCTGTTTTAGGAATGTCTTCTTCCTTAACACGCAGTTGATGATATCCGGATCTTAGATCGATTTTTGAGTAAACGCTAGACCCTTGTAGTTGATCGAACAAATCATCGATCCTTGGTAATGGATATCGATTCTTTACCGTAAGTTTATTCAACTCTCGGTAATCAATACACATTCTAAGAGTTCCGTCCTTCTTTTTAACAAATAAGACAGGTGCTCCCCAAGGCGATGAGCTTGGTCGAATAAAACCTTTATCCAATAATTCCTGCAGTTGATTGGATAGCTCTTGAATTTCTGATGGCGCTAAACGGTATGGAGCTCGTGCTACTGGTGCTGCTCCTGGTACTAAGTCAATCTGGAATTCTACCTGACGAACAGGTGATAATCCAGGTAACTCTTCAGGAAATACTTCCAGAAAATTGCGTACTACAGGTACATCTTCCAATCGTCTTTCATTCGTTTTCTTCTCAGTTACATGGGCTAAAAACGCTGGACATCCTCGGTTGATATATTTCATGGTTTTAATACAAGATATTATGCTTAACTTGGTTTTGCTTTGATTACCCCGAATAATCAAAGTCTCATTCTTAAAAGGAATGTGAACCACTTTCTCGTTACATAATATCTTGGCATGATATTTGGATAACCAATCCATGCCAACGATTACGTCAAAGCTTCCTAATTCAATAGGCATAAGGTCGATGTCGAAAGGTTGATTTAATAGGGTTAAGGTACAACCTTGGATTATAGAATTAGTGCCTACTAATTTTCCATTAGCTAGCTCAATTTTATATGTTTGGGTTAAGGCAGTAGGATTGAGTTTGAGTAATGAAGCGAAAGTAAGAGATATAAAACTTTTATCAGCTCCGGTATCAAACAATACTCTAGCTAAATGCTGATTGAGAGGAAACGTACCCGTGACTATGTCCGGGTTCTGCTGCTCGTTACCATCACCCAACACGTACACTCGTCCGCGGGCACCATTGTTTGGATTAGCATTCATCTTCGGGCACTGATTTTTGTAATGTCCTTTTTCACCACATCCGTGGCATGTCACGATCACTGGCTGCAGATTTGCTCCTGTCGCCCTACAGTCTTTGGTCTGATGTCCTATCTTTTGGCACTTTAAGCACTTAACGGTACATGGGCCAAAGTGATGTAACAGGCATCGACTGCATTGTGGCTTTGAGCCGATATAACCACTCTTCTCCGCAGATGGGGCAGTATAGGCTCTGGCTGCTTCTTGTCGTCGGTTTTGCTGATGATGGTATTGGTTACGGTTTTGGTGGTAATGGTTTTGGTTGTTGCGGTTGTTGTTGGAACGGTAGTCGTAATGATGGGAATTCCTTTTATCATCAAACTTTCGTTTGTGATCATTGTTTCCTTGAACTGAATTTCGCTTAATTTCTCTATCCATCAGTTTCTGAGCCGTAGTCATTGCTTCTTCCAATGATTGAGGCTTTGAAACAGTAACATCTCCCTCGATGCTCCGAGGCAATCCTTCCACATATTTCTCCAGCAACTTCTCAAGATCAGGCACCATATTAGGACATAGGAGAGCAAGCTCCTGAAACCTTCTATTGTATGCCTTGACATCTGTTCCTTTCACTGCTAACTGGTGAAATTCATCCTCCAGTTTCTTGATTTCAGTACGAGGGCAATATTTGTTTAACATTCTCTTCTTGAGATCATCCCAAGTGAGTTGATGAGCTGCTTCTACTCCCATTGTCCGGGAAGTAGCAGACCACCAAGACAAAGCATCATCTAACAAAGTTCCTGTTGCGAAGGCAACTTTGCAATCATCAGAACACCCGCTCCTTACAAAGACCACTTCCATACGTTCAAACCAACGAGCTAATGCTGTAACTCCTTCAGTTCCCTTGAAGAAAGTCGGCTGGCAGTTCATAAAGTCTTTGTAAGTACACTTGCGAGCATTGGCTGACTCATTATCTCCATTGGGTCGGCTTGAGCTTCCAGTACGAGCCATTTCCGCTGCTTGAGTTTCAAGAGCTGCAGCGACATTGTCTGCAACAAGCTTTCGAATAGCAGCTTGCGACATGGTTGGTTCTGGGGATTTGCGAGACATATTTCTATCACCACATGAAAATATATATATTTAGATTTATATCATTCACAGCAAAAATATCTAAACCATATATAACCATAAATAACTTGTTATCTTGTTATACATAACAAAATTGATACAAGTGTCACATTTAGGCTACATACCTTATGGTTGATATAAAGTACAAAAGCTGTTTTGATACAAACTACATATTAGTGCCATGTCTATATTATATTTTCCAAAATTTAGACGTAGCACTCAATATATATATATATATATATATATATATATATATATATATATATATATATATATATATATATATATATATATATATATATATATATATATATATATATATATATAGTGATTAGATCTACTGTCCTCCAGGAGTTCCCTTAAGCTGACTGCTGAGTTCGGCTATCATACTAATGAGAACCTGCATATTCTCCTGGTACAACATCTGCATCTCTGCGACCGTCATTTCTAAGATTGCGATCCGATTTTGTGCTGTTGCTAACTCCTCATTCTTTTTGATCATTTCTTCTATTATCTTCAGTTCATTTTCATAGACAATGGGTATCTCATGTCTAACCTCCTTGTAATGCTTCTCAGATTCTTCGCGATTCTCATTCACCTTTTGCTTTATCATCTCCTGATCTGTCATCATATCTTCTATTCTGCATTCAATACCTTCAATGCGCTCCAATGGAAGTTCATCGAGATGTCCCAATGCAGTCTCAATCTGCTCCTCTTGGCGCTCTAGCCGTGACAGAAGAGTAGAGACGGACGGTTGCCGCTCTTGTGCTGCCTGGGAACTTTCTCCTATTTCAAAAACTTGCGGAGGGGTAGAGACATCAGGAGTAGGAGATCGAGGCATGGCATTATATCGTGCAATAATAGCTTGGACCTCATCACTCAACTCAAATGGTATGGATGGAGGTGTGAAGTCGGTAGATGATGGTGGTGGCGGAGGTAAAGACGTTGGGACTATGAGTTCAAAATTAGGTAGCATATATGGATGTGGACGGGGTAAAGGTGAGGAAAATACTGGAAGAGTTCTTATTCGTGCAGTTCTACGAGTTCTCTCTGGAAGTCTCTCCAAAACTGAAGTAGGATCTGGTTCAGAGGATTCTCCTTCTGCAATCATATGAGCTCTTTCTCTGACTTGCACATAAGGATCCTCAGAATTTGGCACAACATTTGTCATCAAGGTATCTTCTGATGATTCTCCTATAGGGTCTGATTCCGAATCATGCCCAAAAGCTGAGGGAATTTCGGGTACCACCGTAACATCCTCTGCTGAATCCAACTCTATTACTTGTCTGGGTTGTGGTATGACGTCTGGTACGATTGCGATATTTTCGATTTCCGCGTTCGACATAGAGATAATAGAATGAAGAGGGAATTTTATAGCTCTGTAACCACCCAAAAGTTATAAATATTCCACTATATAATTAAATAATGAATAATAATTCATATATAAATAATGTTTCAATATCGTCGTGGCACGAAGGACTCTGGCTGAGTTTTTGTGAAAAGTGGTTATAGTTCAATGTTTAAAAACATTTGGTTCTCTATAACCATGAGCTCTGATACCAATCTGTAACACCCCCATTTTTGAGATACGCAGCGGAATATAAGCTTGGGGTGTTACTTCATGGTTCACAGTCATGAGAATAGAAAACGACTCGAAAAGAGACGTTTTTAAATAAAATTGTTATCATTCATTTATTTAATATCAGAGTACATAAGATAGGTCCCAGAGGGAGGTTCGGAAAATACATTATAAAAGTACATTATTCATTGAATGATAACAAAGAGGACACTCTTGTAAAAAAGAAAGTCCACAGCCACTTCGTGCCATCGCCATACTCCTAGTTACCTGAGATAAACATGCTTAAAAAGTCAACACAAAGGTTGAGTGAATCTATAGTGTTTAAAATTATAATCAGTTTGAACACAAGCCAAAATATGAGAAATCAGTTATATCGTAGTTCAGGAATATTGCACTAAACCTCATGACACGCAATGCGTTAACAGTTTCCAGGTTCCACAATCATGATTGAAATGAGAGTGGTCTTGCCCCCGAGTTAAAGATATCAAATATAATGCATCTGCCTAACCGGCTACCACGTAGATATCCATCCGGTTAGAACAAATGGGTCGTCAGGCCAATAGATCTATTCACATATTCGCGCTCACCCAGCAGGTGACTAATGGTGCATGATATGAGGGTCTTTTAAATAAATAATTCAATCTCAATAATAACGTAAGTTAGCCTAGTGCAATAACAATCAGGAAAATACTTGTGTTCGGTTTAATAGCATGTATCTCCCCACATATTTGGAAAACACGTAAGTAAGAAAAGTGGGACTATAAACTCACCTGAATAGTCTGGATGGAAAACAAAGTTACACAAAGTTGATAAATGTCTCCGGCTTGCAACCTGGGTTTGTATGTCAAGTTTTTCAGTAACCGTTCCTGATTATAAGTTTTATTTCCCGTTTTACGTTTTCAGTTTCGTTACTAGGTTTTAATTTCTAATAATAATAATGATAATAATAATAATAATAATAATAATAATAATAATAATAATAATAATAATAATAATAATAATAATAATAATAATAATAATAATAATAATAATAATAATAATAATAATAATAAAAATAATATTAATAATAATATATTATTAAATTAAAAATTAGGGTTTTAAGTGTATTTTCCTTTTAGTCTTTTAAGTATCTAGGGTTGGCAAGTTTTACCCTCGAACTTTATGAAAATGACAATTTTTACCCTTGAACTTTTAGAAATATACAAAATTTACCCCTGAACTTTAGTTAATTGACACTTTATACCTTTAAGTTTCAAAATGTACAGTTTTTACCCCTTAGGGATTTCCCGATCGCAAATAAAGTCCAAACAGAAAACTTGGTGGAGTTTTGGCAAAAATGGTCCCTATGTCTCCCACGTTTTGCACTCGACATCCTCTTTATTCAAAAATGATTTATTTTTAGCGTTTTAAGCCGTGACCTTTTACAAAACCTTCTCTAAAGTATTTGTAAAATGTTTTGAAAGTATTTTTGCCAAGAGTCGAAGTTTGGTTCGGTCTCACGAACGAGAAAACCAAAACAGAAACCATGCGACCCTTGTTTACCTCGACAGAAATACACCCAACTTATTATGTCCCGCTCTCTTTCGTTACTCGATGAAAAACTCTAATTCTTTTTCCTACAATTAGCCCTTTTAAAGTACTTTAAGCATGTCGAAAACCAGAATTTATAGATTACGTTTAATATGGTAAAACGACGACCAAAGCAGCAGGTCTGCTGTGGTCGACTGAAATGAAAAAGAAAAAGAAAACGCATATCTATCTATATCCGATTTTTAGACACCATGTTTTTATGATTTGATCAGTTATTGTAACATGTTTAAAGAGTTCCTAGACTGTTTTTATTATCCTAGATCACCAAAATTATTAATTCGAAATTATATGCACTCGATAGAACAAAGATTGAATAAAAACGTGTTTTAGTTATTTCTTGGTTATGCCATCTATTATTACGTGTTCTAGGATTTATTTAAACACAAAATATATGAAAGTAAATGAGAAAGGCCAGAAGCATACCTTCTCTAAAAAGTCGACTAGGGTTATTTAAGTGGAATGGAATTCGAACTTGGTCTCTACTGGACTTGGCTTGCTCCTACTGCTTCTCTAGGCTTAGTTTAGCATATGTGGGACTAATAGGATCAGTAGTGTAAAGGGTGGAGGCTGTTTGTGTGAGTTCGATGGGTTAGTGATGGTTTAGGGTTTCATTTGATGGTTGCTATTTATAGAGGACAACCTAGGGTTTCTAAAGGTTTCTAGGAAGTGTATGGGAGAGTGTGGGGTGAGGTGTATGGCTGTGGTTGGCTCCATGTGGAGAGGAGGGGGGAAAAGTGTGGTGCAATAATCTCCTTCACACATGTGGCTTCTATTCTAGAAGAAGAATGATGTGTCTAATTTAGGGTTTACACATGTGGAAGATTAGGGCTTGGAAATATCTAGGGTTTAGTTCCTTTATAGTTGTAGTCGAACTAGGATGAGTAACTAGCTAGTTAGGGTTCGATGGTATGCTTAGAGAGGTTGTACTATGGCTTTGTGATCTTGTAAACTAGGGTTTTGGATAAAGTTAGGTTTTCCTAGGTTTAGGGTAAGTTAGAAATAAAATTTGAATCTAATTAACCTAATTTTATTGTAATCGAATTGTATTATTTAGGTGGAAAATAGTTTTTGTGCTTTGGGTAGTTGTACTTTAGGCTAAGAAGACTTGTACTTATGTAAGAAAAATAAGAAAAATGTATTTTTAATTATTTCTTAATTTTCTATAATTTTTATGTAATTTTTATTACACTTTATATGCCATTAAATGAGTTTTTATATTTTTGTGCATAAAAGAGTTGTACATTATGTTTATGAAGTTGTACATATATAAAATAAATAAATAAATTATTTTTATAATTTATTATATGAAACTATTACATAAAATGTTATTTAAATAATTATTTCTAATGTTTTTATAAAGTTTTTATGTTTATTTAGATTTCATGCTTAAAGGACTTGTATCTTGACTTAAGATACTTGTACATAATATTTTTATAAAAATATTAACTAGGGTTTACAAATAAATAATAGTTTCTAAGAAATTAGGGTTTTATCGGAAGTTATAGTGGAATTAGGGTTTCTGTGCTTTAGTGACTTGTACATTATTTAAATAATCTATATGTTGTTATTTTATAGTTTTGTTATCTTCACATGTTGCTATGGTAGTTTAGAATTTCATAAAACTCTTATTAGTTAAGAAACATTCAGTTTTAAATGTACCTTAGCGAAATAACGTAAAGTGGTAAGTGGGACCTCATAACTTTTTAGGTCAATGATGTTTACATAGGTAAATACTAAATCAGTTAAGGTTGGGTTGCAAGCAGGGTTATCATTGATGTGATCTTCGTCACATAAGATAATAGTTATAATCAAGAAAGAAAAAAAAAAAAAAAAAATTATACGTGGAAAAAGTTAAGTACTAGAAAATTATATAGGGAAATCTTACAGTAGTTACATTTTAGACCGTGAGCACCCTTATGCCATACTACACCGTCCTAGTTAGCCATTCGTCACTTAGCCATCCCAATCACATGTGCCATCGGTTTTTTTGTTTTTTGTGAGTAAGTGAGTATTTTTTTATAGAAATGCTAGAACCACTCATAAAATCAACACAAAAAATTCACTCGCTAACATGTCAGCGGGTGATTGGTGCATTTGCTGACAGCAGGGGCGGATCTACAGCTTTGACAGGGTATGCACATGCATACCCTGTGAATCCTCATCGTAATGTAAAAAATATAGACTTTGGAGCTTTTATTCATGAGTTTAGAAAGAGTGCATACCCACTGAAAATGGGGTGCGTACCCTGAGCCAGACGAATTATGTAAAATGTGAATGATTTGAAACAAATGAAAGAAATAGATGAAAGGAACCATCTTCTCTGTTTCTCTTGTTTTGAGGAAGAAGTAGGAGGCGCAGAAACTTTGAAAGTGTAGGTTTGTTGACTTCTTTCTGTTAGTAATAGGCCCAAGTTCTAAAAGTTATGGTAGTAAAACCCATATTTCCAAGCCCATAAATGTACATAGTTCATATTACTTCAAAGATAGTTAATAGTTTATCTTCTTAAGTGTTAACAAAGCTGAATTTTTTAGTTTTCTCCTATAACTTGCAAGGTTTTTATGTCGATTTTCTTTTTGTAAATTTTGAATTTAGTGTTTTATTTATATAAGAATTAAGTATTTGGTACACTTTGGTCAGGATGCCAATAGTTTATAAGATGATGCTTATAAGCAAAAATAAGGCAAAGACCCTTCTCCGTTAGAAAAAAACCGAACCCAGAAAAAAAAACCGACCCGAAAATCTGAATATATAAACAATGCAACTAGACAGTGCACACCCTACTCCAAAATCCTAGATCCGCCACTGGCTGACAATCTAACATTGCTCTTTTGATAGGGTTTTTTGTAAGACTTACATGCACAAATAACGTATTATTGATATTAAGTACATGCTTGGTTGGAGGTTATTGATACTAAGGAATGAGAAAGGTAATTAATTGTGATGGTTGGTTAGAAGGAATGCAATCACCTATTACCCCATAGTGGCTAATCTACCATTACTCAACAATTTGAGAGTAATGAAAATTTACCCTATTGCACTCCTTTGCATTATCATTATTATTGCTTTTCCCATTGCCTCATTTCAACCAGACGCCCCTTTAGTTATTGATGTGTTATTAAGAAGGTAATAATATAATGCTAAAGTAGCGTACGAGAATAACATGTTATTGGTCTTCCTGGTACCTAGCACTCTTAGATGTAAACGATATCAACCATTCAAACAATCAAACCCCATTTTGTCGCTTATAACATATGGAACTAGTGGATGTAGTTGATTTGTTTATAATTCAAAGTCACTTACTCCAACTTTAATCTTGGACCAGAACATTTTAATTCAAAGTCAAACCTACAAATGTGAACAATCTTGTTTGCATCTTTCAACCAAAAAGATTTTGTACAAAATCTTGCACTTTTTTACACGGTACATAAATTCCTTTTTCTTTTTCTTTTTTCTACTTTTAACTCGTAAGTCGTAACGTTTTTCAACAAACCCATTTATTACTCTCTAAGTTATTTTAACGTACTAATGTGATTAGTTAAAAGCCAATATTTGATTAGTTAGGGAGAAAGCAAGGGCTTGAACTGTCAAACAGTAAACTTCAAGGGGGACATATGCAACATTTTCATTTTCAAATCTAGACTACTTTATTTCTCAAAGAGTAAACTACAAAATACATCCATGTGGTTTGGTCAATTTCACACGATACATCCCTCTCAAAAAAATTGCGCCATACACATCCCTCCGTTAGTAAAAGTCAAACACAATACATCCAAAAGGACGAACGGTGCAAAGATTGTCTCGTTAAGTTGGACACGTGGCAGTTAACTCTTTTTAAGCAAGGGTATTTTAGTCATTGTATACACCATCTACTTCACCTCTCTCTCTCTTTTTATCAGTCAAACCCTAATCCTAAATCCAAAACACAATCACATTTCACCAATTCAAAATCCCAGATTCAATATTCGAACCAATTCATTAACCCACAACACATTTCACCAAATCATTAACCCAGATTCAATTTAATACACTACTCTCACCATAGAACACAAACAATGACAATCATCAATCCAATATTATACTCAATCCACCAAAACAAAAAATCAAACATTCACCATTCACCATATTATCATTCAAATTCTTATTCATCATCACCAAACATTAACACAAGCAGCAGCCCTCAACACTTGAATACATAAATAAACAAATAAAGTAAACATTGCAATGATGATCATCAAATCTTCTTGTTAATTCTAACAGCAGCTTGTCATCAAACCCATCCGCCAACAATCTTCATTCTTCATTCTTATCTCACTTCAATCTTCATTCTTATCTCACTATGATAATCCACCAACAATCTGGAACTCAAATCAGTTAACCCAAATCCATATCTTCTGTTTTGATTTTATAAACATATCAAACACAAATCCATTTCGCACCATAATAGACCCATTGACCACATCCATAATAGAAATACTGTCAAACTAAACCATCAACTACCAGAAACCTTTGCTTCCACTCTTTCACCTACATACAATAATAAATTACCCATAAGGAAATAAGATTAATTTAGTTGTCAAGATCTTTTAATTACAAATTAAGATTAATAATTATTTATAAATATAATTAGTAAGGGTTATACCTCCACGCCATACAGTTGACAAGAAAAAAAAATAAAAATCAAGATTTAAATCAATTCAAATAAGTGCGGATTAAAGGGGTTAATCTAATTGATGTTTGAAATAAAAGAAGAACGCACCTATGGTGGGGCCCGCAGCAAGATGCGAATATGAATCGGAGGGAGCTGATTGTTTGACTGTAAAAAAGATTAGTCAAATCGGCAGCAGACGGCAGTTGAGTTGAAATGAGTGTCGATCGATTTTGCACCATTTCCATCAAATTGAGTGTGGATCGATTGAGTGTGGATGAATTGAGAAAATGAATTGATATATTGCTGTGGAAGAAAGAAGTGAGGCGTGAGATATGTGTTTGTGTTTGTGATATTCGATTTGTGGATTTGTGTTTCTGGATTTGGAAAATGATGTTTTTGTGGTTTGGATTTGGAAAATGATTTGTGTTTGTGATTTGGAAAATGATTTGTGGTTTGGATTTGGAAAATGATTTGTGTTTGTGATTTAAATATGGTATACAGATGATAGTGTTTATGTGTGGATATGTGTTTGTGTGGATAAGATGATATTGGTAGGTGTTTGATTTGTGATTGTGTTTTGTTTTTTGTGTTTATGATAAAAGGACTAAAATACCCTTGCTTAAAAAGAGTTAACTGCCACGTGTCCAACTTAACGAGACAATCTTTGCACCGTTCGTCCTCTTGGATGTATTGTGTTTCACTTTTACTAACGGAGGGATGTGTATGGCGCAATTTTTTCGAGAGGGATGTATCGTGTGAAATTGACCAAACCACAGGGATGTATTTTGTAGTTCACTCTTTCTCAAATTAGCATGATTCCTTGCACAAATGATGTTCTAGCAACATTTAAGTCCTATTTTGAGTCGCATCTTAACAAAACCGTAAACACAACCTTTTTCGTACCATGGAGTCATGGACCAAGAAGCAAGCCCTACATAACCACTTCTGATCCTGCACGATTTCAAAACATACGGTTACTCATTTGAAACACTGGATCAAGTTTTGCACGCCCGTGAAAAGACCTGTCCATATTGAAACAAAACCAAACACGAGCGATAATCTTTCCTGTAACAAACGCAATCTGTACTAAACATTGTAAACAAAACCAAATAAAATCGAGAACATCTTTATGATGCACCGTAATCAATTATCTACAATATCCAAGACATTACAAAACAAACAAACAAAATTCTTCTTATCCTTTTTTGCAATCCACTTTTCGACTCAGTCTTCTAAATTGAGACGAAAGTCGATATTGGGCATCTCAATACGCGGAAGCTCAGGAATTTTTAGATCATGAACTGGTGAAGATTCAATGAGGTCACTTGTCAGGTTGCTAGAAATCAACGAGTCTGTATCTTCATCATTACCAATTGCTTTAGAGGGTCTTATCATACTCGTAAACAAACCACCAATGGACCGAAACGGGTGAGTCACTCCATCTTTGAGTTTCAAAATGATGGAAACTTCGGATATCTGCCAAGTGACGGTCAGGACTATCATGGCTGAAAGAAGGCATTGTGTTATAAAATTCTGTCTCTTTAGTTCCTTAAGCTCTTTTACTATCTTAACTTTTTCCTCGTCACCTTCTTCTTTTGATTTTGCAACATTGTTGTTGTTCATTTTGGTTAAGTCATCGTCGTTCGTGGATTTCATGGATTCCGATTTTGAGACAGCAGGAGAAGGTAGCTCCTCTTGTTCACTTTCCAAATTATCCAACTGTTAAATTTTTTAAGGAAACAAATCTGATTTAAGTTATCGAAAGACAAGTGTTCCACGATTAAATTAGTGACAACTTTGAGTCATATCCTGGATAAGCAGACATGTAACAAATTCGATTTAAGTTATCATCTTGGTGTCATTATATCCTTAAATAAAACGGTAATTAATTAACATTCTCATTTTATAGAAATGGCTTATCTGATGAATGCAGCTGCCTCAAAGCCGAAAGCCAATACTAATACATGGATATCCTTCTATTCAACTAAAAAACTATAGTGGAAGATCACTTACATGAAGCTTATAACAATCTCAAATGTTCTATCTCATACCTATGTGTGACTTGTTACGTATAAACATTTAAGGGCAAAAGGCCTCAAGTCTCAAGTTCGAGTCTTGTCAAGGGCGATAATCCTGTGTGCGTAAAGGGAAGGGTGTCATTGCCTTCTGGGCTGGACCCAACCTGGTTGTGTGGGTCGCCCAGAAGGCAGATTTATATTTTAGTAAACTCATTTTGTTAAGGAAATACACAGAATATAAACAACATTCGATAAAGAATAAACTACCTCAGACATCAATTTGGAAAGTAGACCATGGTCGTGTTTCTCATCATCATCGGATGATGTTTTGTTACCACTGGGCCCCACCTCTTGCATAACTTGTTTTATGGCATGTTTTATCTCTTCTACCTTCGACGGTGACACCATATCTCTGTCTAAAAAAAACACACACTGTCTAGAATGAATGAATAAATCAATGAATGGATCCAGTTTTTTAGAAAAGAGTCAGTCAAAGTAATTATTAAGTTATCGAATCATGCATGATCTGTTCCTGTCCTGACACGTGGTTGTAGCTACTATCACACGTGGCATGTGACTTATTATATGCCCATTTTATTAGCCGACCATATATCTTCATTTTTTGTTTTTCATTAATAATAACACAAACTCACAAAGTAACTGATACTCACATTATTACTTCATCCGTTTCAAAATAAGTGTTCAGTTTGACTTTTCAGAGTCAAACTGGTTCAAATTTGACCATAAATATTTTGTTTGTGTTATATAATATTTGATGAAAAATTATACTATTAAAAAATACATTTAAAACTCAATCCATTCATATATATTGCATCAAATATTATATAACACCCACAAAAATAATTAAAGTCAAAATTGAACCAGTTTGACTTTGAAAAGTCAAATTGGACACTTATTTTTAAACGGAGGTAGTATTTCTTTTCAACCTATTTACTTATCATTTATGATGAAGGGAAGATATACGATGAGAAAAAAACTAAAATGAGTCATATATTTTAAATAAAAAAAATATATTAAAAAGAGATACATCTACTTTTGTAAGTGCATCTGAAATATGTGATTGTGATTTCTTATCACCTTCTCATTTTAATTTTTTCTTATTTGATCATAACTCGTCATTCATGTCCATATAATTTTTAACGATGCGTTTTTGTTCTGTTTTTATGCACGACACTTCAAGTTGTGTAACGACGTTGTGCGTGACACTCAAGAGGATTTCAAGTGTGTCCATAAATCACGTGGTTTTTTTACTTAACTTAAACTGTGTCAAATATATCGATTTTTAAAAATGCATATGTTTCTAAATTCTCGTGTTACAAATCCTTTTTAGCTTAATAAAATACACCACATGACTTTTAATATTAAATCCGCCACTAACGTAACCCTTGAACCTAGAAGTTTTGCTTCTTGTTTGTCGTCTTGTATATCATGTTTGATACACGAGTTAAAAGGGCCTAAGAGCACAATGTGTTAGGCTAACACCCCCTAGTGGGTGGGCCCCTCCTATTTTCATGAAATGTACAATCCGACAAAGCAGACAGTACAAGCGACGGTAGCGAAGGAAAGTCAACACACCCCCTATAGGGGGTGTCTGTGTAACATCAGCCGAGTTAAAAATGCCTAAAAGCACAAGGTATCAAAACTCCTCATTTGGAGCCTACCAGGTGTCACATACTTTAATAAACCTCCACAACTAACCCCCTTTATCACAACTTTATTTTTTTTATTCAAATTTACAAAAAAGAGTTTAAATATTTCTGCCAAAGGTACTGACAAAAAGACGATTTTTACACTCGCCATGCAGACGAAATTGGTGCAAGTGGCGAGCAATGAGAAAGGAGGACGGTGTCGTGGCTAG
The DNA here is from genome assembly GCA_021014915.2 of Artemisia tridentata subsp. tridentata. Classification (NCBI taxonomy): domain Eukaryota; kingdom Viridiplantae; phylum Streptophyta; class Magnoliopsida; order Asterales; family Asteraceae; genus Artemisia; species Artemisia tridentata. Next base: position 8,949,210 of record CP139506.1, on the reverse strand, counting down.
CTTTGGCGAGGAGTCCACCGTGGACTGGCGAGGCATAACAAGCCCCACACCTTGTGATCTAATACATTAATATCAAGATGTACGAACGAAAGAAGATACACAACTCTAAAGTCTAAAATCTAAATAACAGCCAATGGCGTATAAACCACTTGCAACCGAACCCGGTCACACATCATTTTGGTTTAAGTCATAAAATTACATACGAATTTTTTACAAAGTCCCGTCTTGAACGATAAAAATTACTCGTATCATTAAACGTAATGAATTTTCATAAAGTGTTACAATATATATATTTTGATGTATTGTCATATCAGAAAAATCGACACGTGTCACTATTTTTAACGTGACAATACATCTAAATGTGCATATTGAAACACTTTATGGAAGTTCGTTGCATTTAATGATATTTTTTGTAGTTCACGTATCAAAACAGAATTTTGAAAAAATATCGTTGTTATTTTGTGACTTAAACCTGCCTATAAATGTGAACAATATTGCTTGCTTCTTTTAACCTGTAATCTTTTACTTATTACATAGTACACAAATTCACATATATGTTTTTACTTTTAGCTCGTAACGCTTTTTAGTAAATCCATTTTTTTTCTAAAGTATCTTAACCTAAATGTGATTAGCTAAAAGGCCATTATGTGATTAGTTAATGAGAAAACAAGGGCTTTGGACATGTAATTAAGCAAGGGTACGAAACTGCCTTTAATTTGTGCAGTTTAGCTTGCTAGACTTTGTATCTCGATTTGTCTAAGTTCGCTACATTTTTTTTTTTTTTAGAAAGGCAGCAATATATAACTAAAACTAAAACAACAATACAAACAAAAGGTATCCAACCTCCCTAATCAAGCCGATTAAGAAAGGCGAGTGGAAAAGAAAAAGCCCACGGGTACAAATACACGAAATAACCCAGACGACACTAACAAATGAACATGAAACTAACAAAACCAAATGAGACAACCTACTCAAGCGCAACCATTACCTTTACTGTTAATGTCTACGATTTCCTAATAGTTGATTCAAAATGAACAATATCTGAAAAACAGAAACACCTGTCCAAAATCAGATTGGGACTAAGGAGTGTTTGAGAGAAGAACCGGAAAATATATATGTTACCTGTTTAGAGCCGGGTTGACTATTTAACCGTTTTGGCTACTGATTCAAGCATAATTCCTTGATCAAATATGTGTTTTGTTAACACTTAAGACTACAAGTCCCGTTTTGAGTCCCACCTGAACAAAACCGTAAACACAAATACATATGTACCATGGATCGAGAAACAAGCCCTACATAACCACTTCTGATCCTACACGATCTCGACACAGTTACTCGTATGGAACATTGGATCGAGTTTTGTTTTGCACGCACTAAAAAACACATGTCCGTGTTGTAACAAAACCAGCAGGTTATAAACAAAATCAAACACGAGTGATAACCTTGCAACAAAATCAATCCATTAAATTGATAACATATTTATAGATCACCTTAATCACACTATCTACAATATCCAAAACATCACAAACGAAAACAAGCAAAATTCTTCTTGTCCTTGATGCAATCCATTATACGACTCAGGATTCTAAATAAAACCAAAGTTGATTTTGGGCAGCTCAATATGTTGGAATTCGGGACTTTTGAGACTATGAACTGGCGAAGATTCGATGAGGTTACCTGTAGTCAACGAATCCGTATCTTCATTGTTACCATTTGGTTTATGACGTTTAATTATACTCTTAAACAAGCTACCAACAGAGCGAAACGGTTGAGTCACTCCGTTTTTTAGACTCAAAATGATGGAGACCTGGGATATCTGCCAAGTGACGGTCAGGACTAATATGGCTGAAAGAAGACAGTTTGTTATAAAATTCTGTCTATTTAGTTTCTTAAGCTCTTTCACTATCTTATCCTCTTCTTTGTCTTCATTCAAATTTGAAATATCGTTGTTGTTCATATTTGTTAAGTCACCGTTAGGGGAAGGTAGATCCTCTGGTTCACCTTCCAACTTCTCTAACTGTTATAAGATAGTTATGTGATTATAACCGTCAATAGAAAGTAAAATGCTAATGCCTAAAAATTTGACTATAATTAGTCATATGACGATAATTATAAGTAGCCGCGACCATAACAATACACTCTACTTAGTATTCCGATATACAATAAGTCATTTTTAAAGAATCAGACATTGTATAATCACTTAAGAAACGCAATCCAAACACCCTTTAAGATGTCACAAGAGAATATTTGAAGTCACTAGTCTAGTCTAGTCTCAAGGGTGTTCGGGTGCTAGTAAATTTTTTTTATTTTGGCAATGAAAATAAACACATATCAACCTAGCTTCTTATTTCCATAAGCTTATTTACTCTAAACTAAAAGCAATCAAATAAGCAATCACAACATCCTTTTTTTCCCTCCCGGGTGACTATGAGCAATCAAATAAGCTTATTACTCTAGAACCAAAGCACTTAAATAAGCAATCCAACATCCTTTCTGTCTCTACTGGGTGACCAATTGACCATGATTTCGTAATATTTTGGGTGACTAAGGGGGTGTTTGTTTGCTTATATAGCTGGCTTATGCCTTATTTGGTTTTGGGCTTATGTTTCATTAGCTCACTTTTTTTGGCTTATTTTGAAACTTTTCGGCTTATATATAAAGCTTATTATGAGTTACTATGAAATACCTGAGACATCAAGTTAGAAAGAAGATGATGGTCGTGTTTGTCATCATCATGGGATGAACCAGTGGGACCCACATCTTCCATAACTTGTTTTATGGCATGTTTTATCACCTCTATCTTCACCATGTTTTAGGAGCAAGGTCAATGGGCATGTGGGTGGGTATCTTAAATAATCATCCAATATCTACTCTTGTTCTGACACGTGGCATGTGAATTATTATTATTTCATCTATTTTGGAGATCATTTTGTTTGTTTATTATATACATAGGAAAATCTTTAAAAACGAACTCAACTTTATATGAAAATCGGTTTTATGTACGAACAAAATTTTTGTAAAAAAAGAGTAAAAAGTTTTATAAATGACTATATTTAGGCATAATGACCATTTTACCATTTCATGTTACATAAATGGTCCCTGTGCGTTTGCGAAAATTACAGCCACCGTCCTTACACTAAATTACAAAAATGGTCTCTGTCATTACGCTAAATTTCGTCCAACGTTCAAATGATTTTTTCAAAATTTTTTTTAGAAAAATTAATTTTTTTCGAAATTAAATTACTTTTTTCTGAAATTATTTTTTACAAAAATTAATATTTTTTTTTTCCGAAATTAATTTTTTTAGAAAAATAAAATTTTTTTTCCGAAATTTTTTTTAGAAAAATTAATTTCGAAAAAAAAAATTTTTTTCTAGAAAAAAATTTCGGAAAAAAAAGTTATTAAAAAAAAAATTAAATTTTCTAAAAAAATAATTTCGAAAAATAAATTAATTTTTCTAAAATAATTAATTTCGAAAAAAAAAAAATAAATAATTCCGAAAAAAAATTCGGAAAAAAAAAATTATTTCGAAAAAAAAAGTTGGAAAAAAAAATTTTGAAAAAATAATTCATTTTGTTTGGTTATTATATCACTTTTTGAAGGTTAAATATTTTAAGTGTCAAAACGAATTGATCTCAGTACCAAAACTATGTACGTAAAAGTTAAAGTGAATACAAGTTATCATTTAGTTTAATCGAGTTTCTGGTAAGTTTTGCGATGGTAGTCTTCGATTGGTGCCACAGTGGTCGCAGGAAAGTATAGATATTCGGACACCCATTCTAACCCGTTTCATGACCCATTTGACCCACTGGACCTGTTATTGTTTTTTACCTAAATGACCTGTTATTGTATTGTTTTTAATCCGATTATTGTTTTCAACCCATGATGATGAAAATCTTACCCACATGAGGTTTGCTAGGTTTACCTTAAACACAGTTATGTAGTTTTTATACGTGCAAGCTTTTGAGCAGTTTTTGTATGTGCAATATTTACAGGAAACAATTAAGCGACATGAGGAATTAAGCGACATGAGGATTGCGAAGTCCAAGCATGCCTATTATCTTCTTTTTTTTTTAGCTCAGTATTATTTAGTTGAATTGCGATAATCATTGTACTTGCATTTAATACTTGAGAAAGATGTTCGTTTCTTGTTTGTAGTTAGGCATATACTTGGTCTATATCGATATATGGTTAAAAACTTAAAATAATAAATGGGTTTTAATCTCATAGTTTTGTATGTACTAGTTAATTTGGAATAAATATACAGTAGCAGCCTAAGATGTAGTGACACATGTATGTGTCAGAAATAGTCTAAACCATCCTGACACTATTAAGTGTCAGAAAACTGTGTCACTTATATTGATAAGTGAAGGTGAAAAAATATATTTAGTGACACTTTTTTTGACATTTTCTGACACCATTTTTTTTTTTTTTTTTTTTTTTTTTTAAAGGTGATATATTTTATTAAAACACAAAGTACCAATGCATCAATGACAATCAAGAGATTAGACATGCCTAAACTCTTTCTCAAATACAACACAGAAATACAAGAGAAACTACATACTAACTGCTAATTCAGTAAACATTTCCAAGACTTCAAACAGTCATAGGATTCAACAGAATGCAGGCAAACTGTCCCAGTTTGGATTGACCCTGCAACTATTCATTCACCTTTAAGGCACCAATAACTATCTAGCTACATTTCCTTCTCATCTCCCCATCAAAGCCATTCAACATGCAACCACAATAGCTAAGACAGGGAAGATGGAAGGCATCACTAGGAACCCATTACCTCTCCACTGCAAGGGCTATACCAACTGTTGATATAAATAATGCCTAAACTCGTTATTAATATTTTTTGATATCTCTACGTTTTGATAATTACAAAATGTAAAATCATTAAACGAAAGATTATGACGTAAACAAGTATTTAGTTGTAAATATCTATTTTAACAACTTAATCACTTAAGGTATGAATAAACAAATGCCTAATGCATTATATGATCAAAGGAACTTTTTCTTAATCACTAGATTTTTTATAAAATGACACAAACATTTTATATCTTTTAAAAAATCATTTTTGGAAATTAAAGGAAAATGTTTAATCCATAATAAATTTATGAATTCAAATTTTCAACCAAAAATGGCAAAAATTTTCCAGAAAAACCTTCCCCACAAAAAGACAAAGCTGGGCAACGGATATAAGGGGCGGCCCTCTTAATTATCTAGGCGGCCCCCTTAAGTATTAAGGGGACCGACCCCCTATTTAAGGGGACCCCCTTAAACATAGCAGTTTTTACCTCAGCATCAGTGATCTCCTTAACCATTTCCTCTGCTTCATCATTATTCATTTTTGTCCCAAACACCCCTTCAGTATCCCAGTTCTCCTCTACATTGTTAGAAGCACCAAGAAACTTTGTGAAGTGTTCTAAAAACAAATCCTCCATTTGATTGCCTTCATAATTAGTACCCAAATCATCACAAACACTTAGGATTCTGTTTGCTTGTTTTCTACTTTTGAGCAGTTTGTGAAAATATTTGTTGTTCCTATCTCCTAAACTTATCCAGTCCACTTTTGCCCTTTGAAAAAGTAAACTCTCCTCATCATTGATAACTTCATTGTACTCTTTTAGAGCATTTGCTTCCTGTTGTTTAAGATTAGGACAATGTAGGTTGGAGTCAAGGCTTAACTGAGTTTTCTTCAAGTTTTCTCTGCACACCTCCACTCTTTTACTTAAGTCTCCATTTTGCCAGTTCAACTTGTTCAGTTTACTCTTCAAAATTTTCATCTTCCTCACCAACTTGAACATTTTGCAGCCTTCAATCACAGCACCCCATTCATCTCTGACCATAGGGAGGAATTCTTTTTTATCCCCAATGTAGTTTGCAAATTTGAAAGGCTTTACTTTCTTCACTAAACTCTTAGGAAACTTGACCACCACAGGGCTATGGTCAGATACAAGATAAGGAAGAAAAACAGCACCTGCACTTGGGAAAGCTTGCATAAAAGTTTCATTCACCATTGCTCTATCCAACTTCTTCAGTATACTATTTTGAGGGTTCAAGGGTGACTTGATCCATGTATAAAATACTCCAGTACTGCATAAGTCTTCCATTTCCACCTTATTTACACAATCCACAAAGTCTTGCATATCATTAGTAATTATTGACCCACCAGCAGAATGCTCCTCTGTTTTAAGTGTGACATTGAAATCTCCCATCATTATCCATGGCCAACCAACTGTTATGTTGTTAGCAATGCAGATTTCTTTCCAAGCTTCTTTCCTTTCCCTCCCTGTATTAGCAGCATAGACAAAACTACAGAAAAGCTTGATTTTAGTATGCCTAATTTCAATTAAGCATAACATTGTTTGCCTAGAGCTATGCATAACCATAAGATCCACCATATCACTATTCCAACTTACCACTATTCTACACCCATTCAAACTGTACCCAACATTAGACACCCAATTCCAGTTACCAAAAGCTTTTTCACAGACTTTTTGCAACTTGTGAGGTTTAACATGAGTCTCTAATATTGCACACACCTGTATTCTTTCCTCCATTATCAATTTCCTAACTTCTTTTTGTTTTTCCAATTTATTCATACTCCTAATATTCCATGAACCAATTTTAAAGTCCATATTATTATTATTACTCATATTTACACTATCTAGAGTTAAGAGAAAGATTTAATTCAGCACATTCTTACTCTTGCCATAGACTACATTTGCAGCCATGGTTTGAGCAATACCATTCCCACTTTCATAGACATCCTCACCATTCCCATTCATATCCTCTTGCTCCTTTAACCTATCAATCTCCCACTGATCATTAAAATACTTGTGCATATCAGGAGTCCAATTACTTGTTATTGAGCTTGTTGGTTTTACTTTTTTGTTCAGAAACACATCTACTAGCATTCTATCTTTTAGGATCCTTAATTCAGCTTCATCACCATCCATTACTGAGTTTAGAGCATTATATCTGTTTTTACCAATATCCTGCTCTAATCCTTTACCCTTATCCATCCCCACATTCTTCCCTGAGTACTGGTTCTGAGCTTTACCCTTACTACTATCCTTCCTTACATTAGCAGTCTCACCATTTTTCACCCTATAGGTCTGCCTATTCCCATAACCTTGTGTTTGTGGATTCCTCTTCTGCTGTTGCCCATTCCTGTTCCTATTTTGCCTCTCCTCATATTCAATTCTATCTTTTTCCTCCTTATTCTTTTTCTCTACCTCCTCAGCTTCCCTTAAAGCCTTATTTTCTTCCTCAGTTTTTGGTCTAATACTGCACTTTTCACAAGAATGGCCAAACACATTACAGTGAGAACACATATCAGGTTTCCAATCATACATTACCTTAACTATTTTTGATCCTTTGACCTTCCTATCTTTGTCAGTATATTCAATTTTGATCTCACTTTTCATCTCTTTCTTTGCCTCAAATTCTACTAATACCCTTGCATAATCAGTCCTTCCAACACCTTGTTGACACATCCTTGCAGTCATTTCATCCATCATCATTGGCTTGCCTAGACAACTAGCCAATGCACTTATGCCTTCCATACTCCATGCTTCCATTGGAATGTTAATCATTTTGACCCAAACAAGCAGTTTCTTTGGTTCAGTTTTTTCCATCCCAACCTCTGGATCCCATTTCATTACAAACAAAGGCCTATTATTCACCATCCAAGGTCCCTTTTCTAAAACAATTTGCATTCCCTCTTTATCTTTGAACTTAAACAAATTGATACCACTGTTATTCACAAACATGTCTCTAAGCCCATATCTTCCCCACATCCTTCTTAGGTGGTATCTAAGTTCATTAAAGCTCATATTTGCACCCACAAAATAGCCACAGAGTGTTGTTTTCCACTTCTCACTACCTTTCTTCATAATTTCTTCATCAAACAGTACAGTTTCAATTCCATCCTCATTCACATTTGGAGCAATGTAAATCGGATGATTATCAATCATAATTCTATCTTTCTTAACCATATTAGCACTGTTGTAAAAATCGGCCATGGCGGCCGATATGGCGGCGCCATGGCGGTTGGCGGCGGTCCACCGCCACGATTTTTGGCATATCGGTCTAATTTGGCGTTTTGGTCAATATCGGTCAACATCGGTCAAAGTCGGTCAACATCGGTCAAATTCGGTCAATGATATGTGTCTAAATACACATATATTTTACCTTGTTTTACCCCACAAAAACAGCCAAAAACACTTTGATAAACCATAAAATGTTATAAATATTATTGGAATGTGTTTTTATATGAAACAGGTACAAAATGATTGAAAAATGGTGAAAAACAGACAGATTTCACAAAATTGTTATTTTCAGTCCCTGAAGTTTCATATTTGGCAGAAAAAGTCCTTGGTGTTCTAAAGTGAAAAATCCCAAAAGTCCAAATCCTTAAATCCAAAAACCATAAACCAAAAATAAACCCAGCCAAACCAAACTGACCCCCCTGAAACCAAAAAGAACCCCCTGATACCCCATTTGAACCCCCTGACCAAAACCTAAACCGTACCCTTTATTATACCAGTCAACCCAGTCAAACCCACCTACCTTTATCCCCTTCCTTACATACCCCGCCAAAACCATACCACCCTCACTACCCACAGTTTCACCATCACCTGCCATCACCTAAACCTTCCACCTCATTACCAACTCTCCCACTCTCCCTTACACACCTACACCCTAGCCCACTACCACAATAAATGCTTCCCCATTGCTTTACTTCATTACCACTATGCTTCCCTGTTTTTGTACCAAACCATACAACTTGGCTGCTAAACCACTCCAACTTGTTCCTTCCACTTCCACAATCAACCAAAATTCTTTAATTGCAATAAAACTGCTTCTAGCCACGTGCACCACTTTTGGCGCCAAAATCTCATCAACGGCTGGGATCATATTCAGACAATCAAAGGTCAAGATTAGAAGTGGGAAAAGTTTAGAGTCAAGTGGGGAAGCTATTGGGATGTATATATATCAGAGAAGAGGCAAAGGAGAAGAGTACCTTGGGCTAGCCAATGGTCATGTAGTTTAATTAATTTTAGTGTAACATTTAAATTGCTTTCGTAGTGTAATTTTACTGCTTTCATTTTAAATTAAATGTCATTTATATGTTTTCGTAGTGTAATGGAACTCATTTAAAGTTTTAATGCAAGTTACTCTTTTAAATTCATGTCTTTGTTACCAGTACCTTTTATTTTCCTGTTTGATTATTGTTGATTTTATGGACTCTAGTAAACACTACATAGCTATGCCAAGCTATGCAAGCTTTTAGATGACCTTGACCAGCAATAATCTTTTTATTTTTATATGTTCTTTGCTTGTTTTGATTTTCATGTTTGTATGTTTATTTGTTGTTTGATATTGTTATTCTAGTTTAATCTTAGTTTATTATGTTTTGGGATAGATTGTTGCTTTGAAATTTAATTTGGCTGCCTGTATGCTTGCTTTTGATGATCATAGGCTGTGAACATTTGTGACTACTTGTTTAGGCTGAAAAAGGGTTTGGTTTGACACACTAAAGCCCTGGATTTGATGAAATATAGTGTATACAGTCTTATGAGCTGATTAGTTTCAATTTTGTTCCATTTAAGAGTTGTCTGGACTTGATGGTTGATCTGTGTTATAGGTTGTTAGGTGTTGTTCTTGTTTGATGTATGCCTGTATGCCTATATACTCAGTGATGGCTTCAGTTAAGTGGTGTAGCATGTGGGAAGTCAAATTGACACTTGATCCTTTTCATATGAGCACGATGAGATTGTCATATCCTAGAACTCTGCATAAATGTTTTATAGTTGTTAATCTTTGTTCATTTTATGCTTTTGTTGCTTATTTATGTGCTTTTCATTTACCTGTTTGTTGATGTTATGTGTTGCCCTTAAGGCTTAGTTGTTTATGTCTGTATTTATTTTGTGTTCAGTAGTTTGTAAAATATTCCTTCCCCTTATTTTGTCCCACCTTACTCACTACATAGAAGCAAACTGTGTAGTTGGAGTTGTTTTCCTAAGCTTATAAACAGACTCCCCACTGAGCTTGAGCTTGTGATTTTGGTTTCATGTGAAGCTAACCTAACACACTCAATGTTCCAGTGTAGGTTGAGCATTTACTAGCTTATTTGATAAGTTAATTAGGAGCTTGTTGTTTGCCCACTCACAACAGTCCACTGAGAAATCAGTGAACTCGCACCATTTCCTTCAGCTCCTAAAAGCTCATTTGTGATCATAATGATCTTGTGCTTCATTTTCCCCTTGTAGCTCATCCTAAAGGGCTGCAAGTAGCTTTTAACTTATCACCATTATCAGTGTGTACTGAGCAATCAGTATACACTGAGAATTAATATATACTAGCCTACTTCATAAGCACCCTAAAAGCTAACCTGTGGTTCCCACAGGTTGAGCTTGGACTTTTTGGAAAGCCAACCAACCCTGCTTGCTACTCATATACTTATTTGGTACTTGTGAGCTTATTCTTATAGCTTAATTTGCCAATTAAGTCAGCAGCAGAGTTGTTGCCTCAGCAGCAGAGTTGTTGCACTATCAGCAGAATCACTTGCTTCATCAGCAGAGTTGATTTGCACTAGCAGCAGAGTTGAGTTTTGGTTGAGCAGTACTTTGATTTTTGCCTATCAGCAGAATCAGTGCACTAAACAGCAGGATCAATTTGCTCTATCAGCAGAATTGATTCTTGAACCATCAGCAGTACCTTGCTGCTTTTACTCTAGCAGTACCTTGCTTTTGCTCTAGCAGTACCTTGATGCTTTTGCTCTAGCAGTACCTTTTTGCTCTAGCAGTACCTTGCTTTGGTCAGCAGTACCTTGCTCACTTTCCAGTCCTTTGTACATATTCTTGTTTATATCACTTTTGCACATATTATTTTACCTTTTGTTTCCTGTATAAAGTTTCTTCAAGCTTATTCCAAGCTTATGACTTCACTGTGAGCCCAAAAGCTTAACTGAATGAGTCATTTGCCCACGATTTGCTTCTTTCTCAGTGTGTAAAGTTTTGTTTTCATTACACTTGCACATATTCAGTACATAAATAGTTCCAGATATAGATATACCATATAGATCAATTTTAAGCTAAGTGATAGCTTCTATTTAAGAAGTTTATTGCTTATTTGCTCATTTTTATACACACACATAGATTTTAGATTTTTCTTAGATTCTTTTCATTCTTTTATTCATTTTATACAATTCGTTCAATTCATTCATTTTAGATTCATTCAGATCATTTACATTCATTTGTACATCCTTTAACCTTTCAAAGGTGTCTGATTGCAAGTTTTACTTGAAATGGCTGTGACAGAGCTATTGCTACTCACTATCATGGTGATTAGTCAATCAGATCCTTTGCCTCTGAACACCAGATCATCCGTTCTATTACAGTTTTCACACCTCGTTGGGAAGAACGACCCGGGTTTGCAATCTCTTTTGCAATACTTGGAACAACACTATACTGCATTTGATCATGAATGCTCTTTTCCCCCATGAAAAAGGCTAACATCAAATTTTGGCGCCATTGCCGGGGACTAGTTGACTTTTATGGTTGACCATTCCTTTGGTTAAAAGTGCCGATCAAATTTTGGCGCCGTTGCCGGGGACTAGTTGACTTTTATGGTTGACCATTCCTTTGGTTAAAAGTGCCGATCAGTCAACATCGGTCAATAATTTTGTTTGACTTATTAAAAAAATGGGTATCTTTTAGGGTTACAAGTTTGGAACGTTTATTATTTTTCACAGCCACTCCACTCCATCTCCAACTCAATCTTAAAGAAGATAACAATCCAGCAACTCCACCTCCGGTGACTCTCACTTCCGGCGACTCCTCCGGCGACACAACCACAGGTATCTTTTCTAATT